>OMLB01027984.1:0-19361 GCA_900302555.1 Myripristis jacobus | reverse complement strand
GTGTTGAGCACTAGAGTGGAGGAGGAGAGACTGCCAATCCGAACTGACTGGGGTCTGTTTGTGAGGAAGTCCAGTATCCAGTTGCAGAGAGTGGTACTGATGCCCAGAGTGTTCAGTTTTCCAATCAGCTTCATGGGGGAGATTGTGTTGAAAGCTGAGCTGAAATCAACAAACAGCATTCTGATGTAGGTGCTGCTTTTCTCAAGGTGAGTGAAGACTGAGTGGAGAGCAGTGGAGATGGCATCCTCTGTGGATCTGTTGGTTCTGAATGCAAACTGCTGAGCGTCCAGATTGGCAGGGGTGTTGTTCTTTATGTGCTGGAGAGCCAGTTTCTCAAAGCACTTCATCAGGATGGGGGTGAGTGCCACAGGGCGGTAGTCATTTAGATCAGACACTGCAGACTTTTTAGGCACACACACACACACACACACACACTAGACCCACAAAGATTGGGCAAACACTCCCTGAAATATGAACGACTGCAACTCCTGTTTTATTCATCTGTTACATCTTCGTTTGTTACCGTGCTGAGATGTTAGGCTATGTTACCAATTAGAACTCCTGGTCTGACATTTTTTACAGTGTTGTGGTTCTCGTGTTCAGCTTGCTTGTCAGCAATGGTAAACTTGCCTGAAAAACACAACGCATGTCGTGGATTTTCTTTCCCCTGCAATTGGAGCGAACATGGCCACAATAGGATAAAAAAAAAAAAATGAGCGCGCTACAGCGGTTAACTTAAGAAGGTGACATAAAGAGCCAGTAGTGTGAACAGAGGGGGATAGTGAGACAGCTGCGTGTTTGAGTGGGGTAGACGGTGAGTTGCAGTGAGCAACTGCTGTAATGTGTGTGTGTGTGAGAGAGAGAGAGAGAGAGATGATAGAGTGAGGTAGACAGTGCAATGAGAGAGGGAGCGGAAACACCCAGAACAAACGTTTTGCAAAGGTTTTGACTCACAGTAGCCACAGGAGGTTCTTCATGGTACAGGCATTAGTGTGCACAAAAATTTTGGGCTGATAGGCCTTGTAGTTTCCAAGATCAGCTGTGGACAGATACATACACCCACCAACACACACACACAAACACACACGCAGGAATGAAAACAATATTTCCACTGTGGCGTTTCGCCTGGCGGAGATAAAAAAAAAAAAAAAGTGTTTGGGTTTGTGGAGATAAAGTATCATAAGCCTTTGCTTGGAAGAGAGCTTATTTTCTTAAATTTTGAAAAACTGTTTAATTCAAAAAAATAAAAAAATTGTAGAGGGAACCCATGGTCGGAGTAACTGGGTCAGCCAACGGACACACATCATCACTAGAACAGTCGATTTAGAGCCCTTAATCACTGTTACGGTTTCACATGGATTCACAGGCTCATAATACAGAGAAAAAATGCCAACTGCTGACCAAAACCCTCATATCTGGCAAGAAAAAAAAACTTTAAAAAAATCCAAAAAGCCAGAAATTGCCCAGTGCTGTGCTGAGATTTATAATAACACCAACGACACAGACTTTTTAAATGGCAATTCACCAAACTCAGTCATTATTATGTTTCATTATTTCCAGGTGAAAGTTGACATCTCTTTGTGCAGCATAAAGAATGAGTCACAGGCACACAGCCTTGAATCTGAGAGAACTGCCACAGCAATGAACTGATTCCACATTCAGCCTTCTCTATACAACCATACTGAAGATCACATCTCTGGGTGGGGAACAGATGCCCTTTATGTACCCAGATGAGGCTGAAGAATACACCATTAACACCATCACAACTCTGCTGAAACATGTCCAATAACGTGTTAAAGGCCTCTATGTTAGTTAGTGTTTTTAGCAAGAGTTGAGGTAACTAAAACTTTTTGTCATGCCTCATGTGAGTCATTTATTGCTTACGTGTACTTTTTTTAGTACTTGCAAAAAAATATTAATATTAATTTAACTTGAAGGCAGAATGAGTAGGGTATGTCATTGTTTGTCATCACTCTTCATCCTCATCTTCTCCTTTAGTGCTCACTAGTGGGTGAAAGCCAACCCCAGATTAACTCTTGTTGCTGAACCAGTTTTGACAACTTGGTGTTATGCCTTGCTATATCTGCTTTTTTTCCACGGTCCACATCTGCGATTTTCGTAGCTTCCAATTGGATGTGCTTCTATTGACCTGGCACTGTGTGCTGTGATTCGCTGGGAGCTACACACCCACTGCTCGCATTACCACACGCTTCTAGTGGGTCATAAGTGATGATTTAGTGTAATTATTTTTGTATGAATCTGAGTTGTTGTTGTTTTTTGTTTGTTTGTTTGTTTTAGGAAAATCCTACTCATCCTGCCTTTAATTTTAACTAAGGTAGCTACTATTTTTTACTCCATTTTAAATCACTTACTTTTCAGAATATAACTGTTGTAGGCTTTCCATTAATAGCAGAAACTCTGTTCTCTATTTTGAAGCTCCATGACGATTACTCTGTGTACATTTTACTCAAGTAACTGCTTACTTTTACATTAGTGCATTTTTACACCCCTATCTAATGCTCCTTTTCACAGGTTTTCACACATAAACGCACAGATGACGGTGACAAAGTTTTCATATGGTCAGTGTCTTGTACTCAAACAGCAGCTCACACACCCTCCAGTCTGTTTATGTTCAATTTCGCAGGTAAATTCACAAAGCAACACTTGTTGTCTCTCACAGGAGCAAATATCTAAACAACTGCTGCAAAGATTTGGTAATACAACATTGTAGCTCCGATCCAATTGCATTAATCCGGCAATCAGGAGAGAATGCAGGAGGGAAAAATATATGAAGCCATATGACATGCGCAATAACATGGAAATGTAATCCTACATTTGAATTTAAATGTGCCATTCATATGCACAAATTTTGTCTCAAAATGAAAATTCATACTCAGTAACTCCATTTGTATTTGCCAATTTATATACTAGTAGTGACACTTAATTTAAAGAGAGATTTGCACCCATTATGCTTAGCGTTATTCAAATGATAATGCAAATTGGAAATGTGAAATGTATTTCCCGAAATGTACAGCTGTGTTTAATGTGATTATGCAAAAAATGCTGTCAAAATGATAATTGGAATGTCATTTTCTTTATAGGCTTTTGCACTCTAATCAGACATTTCAACAGTCATGATCAAAGACATTACACATTAAATGAGGGAAAAGTGTGGGAGAGAGAAGTATATCAAGATCAGCTTCTCATTATGCCATACATGACGCAGTAGAAACTTTAATAAAATGTGCCACAAAATTTTTGTTGACACTGACATGGTCTTTAAAAAATTTGAGGTGGATGAAAGATTTTCTGCAGCTCATTCCAGGGGAAGTGGCATCAACTGGAATGTGAATGCCTAATCCCTAATGAAGGAGGCGTGGACAATCCTTCAACCACCAGGTGGTGACAGGTGGCAGCCTGTCAAAATGCCACTGCAGTCATCTCAGCATACATTTGCAAATCCATTCCCCACGTCCTTGAAGTTATGGGTTAGGCAAACTGCATGAGGCAGGCTTGCATTTATCCAACATACCAAGTTGATCCTGAGTTTTGAAAAGGAAATTACAACAGACACTCCCTACGTTAAGGCAAGGGTGATGGCTGTCAGGACAGTGACATTGCATGGTGCACACAGAGCAATGTGCCAAAAATATCTGTTGTTTTAGATGGACTAGATGGTCTACCTGGATCAGAGCCTAATTTTTTTGCTCCTGTCTGTTCTCCAGCCAATAATGCCCACACTTAAACAGACATGTTGTAAAACAACAACAACAACAACAACAACAACCTGTCAATAAAATAATGATGTACTGGTTTTGATGAGGGAAAGTCAAGTGTTTATGTTATTTCAGTCTGTAACAAATTGATTTTTTTCTCCACCTAGTTTTCATCTTAATTTTAATTGTGGTTATGACCATGGTGAAAGTAAAAGTGAGAGGTTGTCTCCAATGGCCATTCAATTCTGTATTCATAATGTATACCTATCATGGAATAGCATGGATTTTACACAGAAATACATTCCACTGTGGTTATTTTGGTTATTTCATTGTTTTCCTCACACAGAGTCAGCTTCAGTGTTTATAAATGTTATAGAGGAATATAACATTTATATATTTTGCGATATTGTGCGAGTCAAAGCACATGACCGACGACAGCGTTTTCAGAAGCATCTTAGTGCATCATACCAGTGGGTACAATTGCATGAATCCTTCACTTTTACGGAGTCTCTTGCCTCCGTCATACTAAAGAAGTACCTGGACGCTTTTAATGATTCCAAAACAATGAAGTAACATTTCTTCATTGTGTACTATGTTGGCCTAATGATTCATCATTCACAATTTAAACAAAAAAAGACAAATGATCAATTTCCAAAATGCCTGCACAGCAAACAGCCGACTATACTTCATGTTCCAACTGTACACAAAAGCACAAATTGTGGTAAAAGACAGAAACAAAAACACAAAATATACTTTGATATAACTTTATTGGCTATTGACTAAGACAAACAGAATTTAGGCTTCATGTGGCTGACATACACACCTACAGCATGTAAGAGAATGACTATATATTAACAAGCACAGTATTGAATAGTTAAAGCAAAACAATACAAATGTCAGTTGGCTCTTGAGATGACACAGCAGGACACCTTCATTTGGCAGGAGGAGCCTCATGAGTTTTATCAACTGTCTTGTGAACCTTTACACATTTTTTCTCTGCCCTTTCTTGAACCTCCTCCTCCTATTTTGGCATGTCCTCCTTGGTCTTCTCTTGTTTCCGGTGGATGCTGCTGGTCCCCTGGCGGCTCTTCCTGTCTCCTCCTCTCCGCCCTGCCCCTGCCTCAGCAGTGCTCTCCTCTCATCCACAATTTTCATGACTCTCCTGGCCCAGCCATTTTTGGGGTGGGAACAAATTCTTTTCCCAGATATTGTATCAAACCTGTTATTGGATGCACAGAAGTGAGTGAGTTGTTAATGACATGAATATCAAACCTGAATGTTGTGTCTTAAGGATTTAACTTGTGAAAAATAGTGAATGTTATGTGGTGTGTCATGGTGGGGTCACTTACTTTATGGCTCTGATGGGACAGACTCCTTCAGTCTGAATGGTGTAGTTTGTTATTTCTTCGTGGCAGATTTTGGTGTTGGACCACAGCTCGCAACAAGTGGCTACCGGTCCATTGGCTAAACAGGGACAAGAGATTTACCGTAAGAAAAGAGTGCTTAAACATGCTGCTCTGTTGGAGATACTGTTAACCGGCTGGAATTTGACATAAGTAGAAATAAAATCATCAGTGTAACAATCTACCTAAATAATAGTAAAAAGTAAGTCATTTAAAATGTAGTCAGAGTAAAACTTAGTGAGTTCCTTTTTAGACAAGAGAACACGTGTAGGTGTGAGGTGTGATCTCTCAAATGCAATTTTAAAATGATGAGAGGATAGGGTTCAAACTAGATTCTTTTAAATGGCAAATATATGTATATATATTTGCCATTTAAAAAACAAACAAAAAAAAACATTTACACAGGAAGGTTAGATTACTCTTCTCGTCTTCGCTGACTGACACTTCACTGTGAATGGCTTGACACCTGGCCATTTTAGGATGGTCTAGTTTCTGTTGGTCATGGCGAGCCCACAACTTTTGTACTCAATAACAAATGTGATTTAAAACATAGCTGCACACATTAGCAAAAATGCACTTGACTTTAAAAACTAATTTGAAGTGTAATGAAGTACCACCACCCTTAGTTTCAATATATCTCATATCAGGAAGGTACACACGCTTGCTACTGGAGAGACACATACCCAAACCACACGTACACGACATATGGTTAAGCCTGCTCTGAAATTCAGCACATTATCTCAGTACTCACTTGTATGGACAAAGCCCATCCACATGTTGACGCAGAGTAGAGTGAATAAGACCAGGCTGAGCCTCATCTTCACAATCACAGGTTTTCTCAGACACAAATCTCTACCACTGTAATTTGAATAGCTAACAGCAACTGTGTTTATCTTCTGCTTGCCTGAGTAGTTGTCTATACCAAATCAAGCCAGCCCTGCTCACACAGCAGATGCTATAATCATTTGGTGTGCAGGCTTCTGGCTATTAGAATAACTGATGTCTCCTCTGTCTTTCTTATAATCTAATCCACACCTTGGTCTTTGGTCTTTTAAAAACCCAAGTACTCCCCCCACCTCATCATGGATGACAGTCTCTCTGGGTAGAGGAAACTATGAGTACATCATCATAAATAGAAGGTGAGAAAAAAAAGACCATCCACCACAGATATGGTCACATTACAACTCACACAAAAGTAGTGTCATACATAACCACACGTCGGTACATATAAGTACATGCACACACACAAACACACACACAGACACACACACACACACACTCACACATATACACAATCACACATACACACACTGATACACATCACTTTCCCCTGCTCTCACTTTAAAAGCCACAAGTTGCTTCTACTTTGAGAGACACCAGTAGTATTCAGAGTTTGGCTTTTGAAAAGTTTGAGTGTGCACTATGGCATATAAGCTGGGCCCGGGTAATTACCTCTGAATAATAAGTTCAAATGCATGACAGATATATCATACAGAAAAAAAACCATCCATAACAAACTCCATAACAAACATACAAGATACATGCATCATGGTAAACATTAAACAGCCTTCTTCCTGTTGTTTGACTCATACTGAAAAACTGGCATTCTCATTTGCGGTTCAACCTGAAGTGTATTTATACATCAGCTTGATAGAAAAAAAAAGGCTACCCATTAGACGGGCATTTTCATTTTCAGCTCCGTGCTGAAATGCCAGCCAATACCTTGCAGGCGGTGAACAAAGAGAGTGCATTTTTACATTTGGGAAAGAGTCTTGTAATAATATAAGACTTAATGTAAGAGAGGACAGGTTCGGATGGAGGAAAGCCACTGTATTCTTTCATTTACACGACAATAGAGCTACCCAGAGGAAAGGGGAGATTCAATACATATGGAGGTATGACGTATTATATAACATGTGTTGTAAAAAGTGATGTTTGGGAACATCAAGAAAGAGGATGAATGAGTGGTGGAAAATGGTGGCAAAACTCGAGTCTTAAAACTGCAACCACACAAAGGGAAATTACTTAAAGGCAGAGAAATTGGCATTATAATGGACTTCATTTAAAGCCAAAGGAGATAAAAAAAAAAAGAGAGAGAGGAGTGTGAGAGATTCATAGAGAGTGTGAGGGCAATGGATAGTGAAAGAGATGGACAGAGAGGCAAACACAGACAGATTCAATGACAGACAATGGAGAGTACTGTGAAGAAAGACTGAAACAGGAAAATAAAGGACATGTTTGAAAGGAGAAAAAAAAACAATGAAATGGAAGAAAGCTATGTCGTGTGTTGTTGGCATACTTCTCAGCGAGCTTATCATTATTCCCACACACTGTGGTACAGTGATAGAAAGAACAAACAGTTGATTGGCCCTCCACCTGGGATCAGGCTGAACGAAGAGCAAATATTACTTTCCTGCCTCGACTCTTCTGAGTCAACAACAACAAATCCCATGGCGCTCAAAAGCCTGTCAGAAACATCCAATCATTAAAATCATGAAAATCTTGGCTGGCTTATGCCCCCACCAGGCAAAAGCAAAACACATACAAATGCACACATATATGCACAGACAAAAAAAAAAAAAAAAAAAAAGCACAAAGGCATGCAGGCACACAAGCTTATTCATAATGACCTGCATGCTCTCACTCACACATACACACATTTCTCCACAGCTAATATCCCAGCCTCATCATTATCATCCCTGTGGCAACCTGTTTATCAGTGGAGAAATGCCTCGTTGGATTATTCATTTCTTTCTTATTCATTAGTTGTTGTCCTGGGCAGCAGGGAGAGCTGTTGTTGGCTGACAGCGTGGCTGATAGGAATTAGTCTCCTGATAAAGCGAGAGATTGGAACGAAGCATTGCAGGAAATTACAATCAATACTGACTCTCATATCCTCATCCGATATCGATCGCAATGGGAATGAAAAACACATTGTCAAGTCCTCGTGAGGGCATGCACTGGACTTTACATATGCATTTACATATGCATAAATGTACACACACACAGAGACACACAGATTGCAAAGCCACATTAATGAGCCCATATTAGCACATAAATTGCATGGACACACACACACCAACACGTCCACACAAACGCGTACACACTGCAAGGCTGCATTAAATAAGCTTACTGTTTTACAGAACCCTGGGGAGAGCAAAACGAAGCGAAGGCAAGACAAATCATCTGATAACACAAAGACATGCAATCTTTCAACATCTCTCTCTCTCTCTCTTCCTCTCTCTATCATTCTATCTCGATCTCTCTCTCTTCATGCTACTGCCTTTTCCGGAGCTGATCATCATGTGCGGCGCAAGGGACAGAAAAAAGAGAAAGATAAGAATTTTTTTCCTTCTTACCACTGGACTTTCTGAGCACTCACTCATTTCCATTCATGTTTGCATGCAGTGCGTATCATGTGTGCTGATCTGTTTAAAAGAGAAGGGGCAAGTTTGTATGTTTCGAGTCACCTGTCACTGTGCAAACCGTTGCTGGGTGCGTGGCTCAAGGCAAAACTCATGCATACACAAGCCTAAACACACTGTGAATGGCATAAGGCAAATCAAACCAGAAACGTAAATGAGCAATTAATTCAAAATACAAAAAAGATATTTTCTCACTTATCCCTAGTGCAACCTATCTATCCAGATGATTAGTGCATGATTTGGTTTCCAGTCTTACATGCCCCCTGTCTCCCTAATACAATGACACTGGATGGGTGCTGTTTTCTGGAACTATTTCCTGCTGAAGAACACAAGCAAACTGTATGTATCCATCCCCAACAAGTATGAATTACAGGCGAATAGATACAGTTTGCCAGTGTTCTTCGGCAGAAAACACTGTTGTTGAATACCCATTTAGCCCCACTGTACTTGACTGCCCTTGCCAACCTCACCAAATTACACAGAAACTGTCTGGATGGATAGATTGCGCTGGAGGTAAATGGGAAAATATCTCTTTTTTTGATATTTTGTGTGAAATATTCCTTTAAGAAATGGCCAATCAGACAGATGGGGTCTGATTTGGCTCTGTCTGGTCTTTAATAAAACATCATCTCTAGACAGATCAAGGTTTGATTTTATCGTTTACCCTATACTGGGGTATTTTGTTGATGAGTCTTGGAAGATTAAGTCATACGATTTTTCTTTATCTTGTGCAGACTTGATCAAAGAGCCTGATTAACTCTGTCTCTCACTTCCTCCCTCTCCCCCATGTGTGTGTGTGTGTGTGTGTGTGTGTGTGTGTGTGTGTTTATATGACCTGATAAGTTCATTTCCAGAAAGAAAACAGCCTGAAAGTCTGCCAGCGTAAAACTTCTGCAAAGGGCAGGGAGGCTGTAACAAAGAGCTATGTGTCTGTGTTTGAGTCTGAAAGCGGCTGGAGCTTCAGAGAGGACGGCCGTCTGGGAATGGACTTCTCTAAAGAGCGGTGCACTTCAGGTCATTTCAGAGCGATGAGAAGTGTGGAGATGAGCAGCGATGTTTTGATATGTAACAGTGGAGCCATACACACCGATCGATACGTCGACCTTTCTTAGACTGATTGCATGTTGCTCTGCCTCACCCCGCTCCACCACCACCACCACCACCAGAGGTCCAGATCAAAGAGACAATAGATGAGCAGTTGTCTTTTTTTGCGTCGCTCTTTCAAGTTGGGAATTTCTATTGTTATTTTCTTTTAACTCTCTCTCTCTCTCTCTCTCTCTCTCTCTCTCTCCACACACACACACACAAACACACACACACACACACACACATTGTGCAAGCTTATACCAAGAATACAAACGCCTAGATGAATCCAGTCAATGGTTGGTCATCAAGACATAAAAACCTCTGACGCCATCCCCAGGGTGAGCCTCAGCTCTATCTGGTCAATACCAGGGGATGAAATGAAATCCCATGTGGAGCTGGAGAATGTCATTTACTTTCCAATTAAGATTAAAATTAAAGGAGTCATTTTCAATTCATTTCCTGACACCATTGGAGTTGAAATGAAACTGACCTCGTGCCCCGGTATCAATCTCGTTGCTATTGACCCCTCCACATAAACCCTCAATTGTGGATCAACCGTCCATTTAGTAAAGCGTCAATAATCGACTTTAACTGCGGGCTCTTTTACCATAGATATTAGCATAGACATTGCTCTCATGGCCCAGAGCAGAGGCGAGAGTGACTGACCCGCCCTGCGCCTCCGGTACACGGTCCAGAGCCCGCAGGAGCGCGTAAAGTCTAATCAATAGCGCTTTAATTATGGCAGCGCTCGGCGCGCAGCTCTTCACGGTTGAGCGGCGCGCAATGCCACAGCTGATCCAGCACGATCATTTCAGATGGAGCGGGTTTTTACCGCCTCAGTAACCTGTCTCTCTTTGGCCGATGCCACTCAATAGATAGCAAATTGCCCACTCCTCTTCTTGGCTTTGGTAAAGTAGAACGATTAGTAGGGAGGCGATGGCCACTTTCTTACTATTGTATCGCTATTTTGCGCTGCTGGAGTAAATTGGAGTTGTACTTTGTTTTACAATCTACAAGATGAGAGGAAAAATTTGAAAAATAAAATAGGCGCTAAGAAAATTAAGCCAGATTACGCTTCTCTTCTTCTCTTTTGACACATTTTCTCAGTTTACATTTATTTGTCCGGTTTCTAGTGCAGAGGAACGCACTAATTTGTACTGTAATGAAAGTTATTTAAAATTTCATGAAGTGAACATTCATGAAGTTTCATCAATATTTCAGTAAAGCTGTACTCGTTAAGAGTAAAATTACATTTAAAAATTCTGAAAACGTACACAGAAGGGCTAAGGTAGTGAGTTAAACCCCTCCAAATATCACTGCCAAACAATTCGATATTCATACTATCATAGTCATGTCATATGAGAAAACAGAATATAATGTCACCCTAAACCCAATGCTGACTTCCACAGATACAAAGTAAGTCCCTATAATTTGGTCTGCAGGAATATTTAAAGTGATTTTTCTTTAGGGTTGAATTATACAATTTGTTATTCTAAAGCCCTGTTGACTTTGCTTTCAGACAAATACATTTTTGTAAGGTTTCAGATGAATGCTTTTGTCAAATGATGTATAAAGATGATGTAGAGGAGTCATACATCAAATGATTAAAGTTTGATCACCATGAGTATTTGTTGTTCGAAAACTTCAAAGTGAATTTATATCAAGGCTCCTCTCCAGGCTCTCTAACTTTACCAAAGCGGAGCTGTTTTTATTTTCTCTCTTATCTGTTTTTTTCCCCATTTGGGATGTTCTGTTCTTAAAACAGTTGGAATCTATTATTCCTATGAACTAGCAGAGAGCATGCGATTTCTCTCCACCAAAGACAGAAAATCAACAATGTGTTATGGATTATCGCCAAGAGACACTTTATGTGCTACCTCAGTGAAAACGAATGTGATGCTGACTGTTAAACTACCTTGGGTATTGTCACAGTTTTCATAATGATGCTGTGGTCACTGTCAGTACAGAACATTTTGATGACATCTTTCTTGTTTGGCTCTTTGGGAGGTAGTGGAAACATCTTAGGAATGACATATGATTTCTGTTTTGGAGTTGGTTATCACTTTATCAGACACAAATGTAGTAAGTCTGTGTCTGTATCTGTTGCACACAAAGGATCTCCATACCCCTTTGCACTTTCCTTTGTGAACATATAACCTGGTGCACTAGATGGCGTGCTTTGCCTGCAGTGAGGGCAAGGGCTTAGTGAGCCTGACAGGCTCTGAGAAAGTCATCCAAATTTAGCCCAGTAGTCTGGAGTGACAAAAAAACAAAAAAACAAAAAAACCAAGTCTGTAGCACACATTGTCCTGCTCTCCATAGCCGCACAGAATAAGATGTAAGGCTGAGAAGATAAAATAACAGCTAATCTTGTATAATTGTTACTTCTCAATCTTGACACACCTCATCTTCTCAGTTCAAAACAGCGTTGCGACAGTGATGATTCTCTCCAAGTGCATTCATTTGTCAAAGATCAGGTTTGCCGCTTTTCACCAGCCAGTGGAGTATCATTAATTGATTTTGCATCTGGTCATTAGTCATGTGTCTCCCTTTGGTGGTGGCATTTTAGATGAGACTGTGCTTGAGAAACATTATTAGAGGAAGATCAAAGAGCGAGCCTCCTTTCAGACCACCATGCTCATTCATGACTCACTGAAGCAAGGTCTCCTCTCTCTTCATCTCTCTGCCTTTATTTGTCGGCTTTGATCAATCTATTCACTCCACATCTCGCTCTCTCGCTCTCCTTTCTGTCTTTTACCAGGCCCACGCTGGGTTTCTCTCTGTCATGCACACGTCCCATGATTGCAATTTTTATCCCTCACCATGTTTTTTTTTTGCTTTTTTTTTTGTCCTTGCACTCACAAACTCCTGTGTCTTTCCTATGTCTTATCCCTCTCTTCCTACAGCCCTCTTTTCCCGCTATGTGTCACCCCAGCATTCGTCCCTGTGCTGGGTTAAGCAGGGTCATATCAAAGCCTTAATCCTCAACTGTGTGTGTGTCTGCGTGTGCACGTGTGTGTGTGCGTGTGTGTGCGTCCGTGCAAGGCCCCATTGTTTGAGCGAGATAATTCTAAGTTCCTGACCTCTGGGTGGTGAGAGGGGCCCATGTTTGGAAACACAGTCACTGTCTTTGTCTGTGAAGCCCAGCAGGGGAGCTCGGCCCTGGGGCCTCTCTGGTCAGGCAAGCCCCTGGACACACTCGGCCCGTTCTGAGCTTAATATTAATATGCTGCGGACCAAATAGACAGCTGCTGGGATGGGCAAACACTCCCTAAACACACACACACAAAGACACACACGCATGCACGCACAATAACAGGATGAGTTAGACTTGCAAGCAAAACATTGATTCTAAGTCCCCCCACAGTGAGTCAATCTGGCCCCAATAGCCATTCAAGTGTATCTGCTTGATCTGATGTTTCCCGATAAGAGAGATTCCTCCCAGGGCGTATGTGTGTGTGTGTGTCTGTGTGTGTGTGTGTGTGTGTGAGAAAGAGATATTGATCGTTGAGTGACATGGCAATATAGATCCCAAGCAGCTGCTAAGAGTTTAAATGAGGCCTAGTGTATCATTAAATCTCTGTGATAATGTCCTGGCTCTGCTGGCTGCTGGACCTTCACACAGCAAAGACCCAGCACACAGCGGTTGGAGGCTGGAGTGCTGGAGTGCCGGAGGCGATGAAACCCGGTTCAGATTGAGGTCTATGGGGTTGATCGCCCCTTGTACTTTGTGCCGTCAGCCCGACCTACAGCATCACTTTATCCCCTGCATGCACTCTCAACAGCTGCATTAAAAAGAAAGTGAAGAGCAGCACAATGTCTTTCCTCAGTGATGATGATGGCTCTGTATTGACAAGAGCAGCCTTTCCTGGCCTGCAGACCTTTCAAATCTTTGTGCTGTGTGTTATGGTTTTGTTTCCCACCTACTTTTAAATGTATTAGTATTTTCTCTATATCCAGTTTATCATTCTTTATTTTTATGTCCTTTTTATAAAGCTCTTTGTAAAATGTCATAAAATGTCATTTGTAAGATATCATAATATCTATGTCTTTTTATAATTATAAAGTTTGGACTATCATTATTATTAGGACTATTGACTACTACTACTAATATAGGTTGCCTACAAATGTACAAATGTTTGAGATAATGCAAAATGCAGGGAGTTTAGTCAGTGGATGAAAGGCTTAATCATCATTTTGTGAAGTTGTCTGTACTATAGCTTCAGTAACTATATGCCTGCTAACATAGACATATTTTTGTTAGTTTAGAAGCCCAGGCAAAAGTTCACCCAGGAATACTGACTTATTACCTCATTTGTTTTTTTTGTTTGTTTGTTTTTTACACCTGTCCAATTAACCTCAAACAAAATAGCCTTTTTAACCAATGGGAGATCTCTAATGTCTTTTTAAAAGGTACTTCAATATTAAAAATTCAAGACTCTAATGCCATACCAACTCAGCTGATTAGGAATTCGCTATGGCCGTGTGAGGACAAAACAGTGATGAAATGAAGACACGAACCACAACTTCTACACAACAGTACAAGTGTTACGTACTGTCCCCTCTCTTGTTTTCAGTGCCAGTCTCCCCGGCCACCACCAGCTTTTCCAACTTGAAGGGGAATCTTAATTCTCTAAGTTTCTGTAAGCTTTCTAATTGTCAGTAAACAGTTTGTTGAAGTCTCTCTTGGCTGAAATAAGAGGTGAGGTGCGGGAGATAGAAGTGACTAGGTGGTGCGTTCTCATTGTTCGACTCTTGAGCTGACTTGAATTATTCACCTTACTTCCCTTCCTTGGTGAATCTGCATGTTTTCTCATCATCAGCTCATCTCCAGGTCGGGTTCCTGAGGGAATGTGATGTGTAACACTCATTTCCTTCCCATAATACATTTCTTGTGTGGTGTCTTGAGTGGTGTCTTTCAGGTTGACAGGAGAAAATGGTTCTCCGTTGGTTTGAAGGGCATGACCAATAAGGTTAGCCGTATATACCAGTGCCTTCCTAATGGCCAGATATGATTCCACGTGAGCATTTATGGGAGCCTCTGCAAATGATGTCTGAGATTGCATTTTCACTGCTATCATTAAGATAGGAGGACCAGATAATATAGCTCTATACCGATACAGTATAGCGGTGATGTGCATCGACCTTCCTCTTTCAGGGCCGCATACGTTACTGCAGCAAAGCCAGAGAAAACATCTAACACCAATGCAGTGACTCTGTAACTGAAAGGAAAAGTCTTTATGCTTCTGTTTGCACTCATTTTGATCATACCAGTACCAAGAAAATTTTTATGCATGTTCATATGAAAGAGTTCTTTCACAAAGATGCAGCACACAGGATATGCTTGTGTTATGAATGGCGTTACCACAGGTAATGTGATCAGAGCACAGACAGAATGATGTGTTTATATCATCAAGGGGAGGCAAGATGAGAGAGGAGCAAAGGGGCGTAGGAGGACAGATGTGATGTTAAAAAGAGGGGAATGAATGAATGAAAGAGCTATAAGGGGACAAATGAGTGAAAGGAAGGGCTGGGCGAGGGGGGAGAGGGCATAAAGGGAACAGAGGAAGAGAGTGAGGGATAATGAGATAGCATGAAGGTGGTGATAAACGATGATAAACGAGGAGAAAGAGGAGAGAAGACGGAGAGAGCGGTGGGGGGGAGAGTGCGTCTGTCTGTCAATCAGATTATGAGCCCAATCATTTGACAGAGAATCGCTTTGACCTGAAACCTGACAGATCACATTTTGCTCCTACACACACACGCATACACACACACACACACACACATTTGCAGATGCACTCAGTATTGCTTGCACACCGTCACATAGAGATAAATGTGTCTAGCTTGCATCCAGTCTGGTGTTAAGTGCACGTTATTAGGGTGTATCAGCATTCATGTATGTGGTCTGTGTGCGTGTGTGTGTGTGTGTGTGTGTGTGTAGTGTAAGTAAGTGAATGAGTGAGAGATGGATGGACGATAATGCACATTTACCCGCTCTTGCTAGGGCTTGAGCGTTTAGATGTCTAGTCTGTGGGATGGAACTCACACACAGGCACACACACATGCACACATACGCACACACAGACACACACACACACACGCAATTGTGCTTTATAAGCCTCGTTCTATCTCAGTCATTGTATCACCATTCATGAATCTCTTCCGTCCTCATGTTCCTTTTTCTGTTTACCTTTCAGTTCTACACATTTATCTCCCTTATGTTAGAAATCAGTTCCCTCTCTCTCTCTCTCTCTCTCTCTCTCTCTCTCTCTCTCTCTTTCTGTCTCACACTCTCTGTCTCACACTCTCTCTCGCCCTCTCTGCTGTCTCTCAGTAATGGGGCTAATTTGTTTAGCACACAGAGTGTCTGTCCATTAGCACAGGCCTGTCCATGCCAGGGGAGACTGTGACAAATCACACATACATGTGTATTTGCTGCATGTGTGTGTATAATTACGTTGTGTGTAAGTGCTTGTGTGCGTGTTTGTGTGATGTCACTGAACTTGGTGCACATGTATCCCTTCCTGTCTCATTGTGCACTTGCACAACACTGACATGAGAAGAGGAAATTAATGGAAAATCCACACTCAAACCATTAGTGTCTATTTGATAGACTTTGTTGCTGAGTAATGATACTCCAAAATCTAAACCAGTGCAATTTTTTAAATATATTTTTTTAAATATATTTATTTATTTTTGATTAACCTTTTGTTGTTTATCTGTAGCCTGCATCCTAGTATCTGCAATTTATTATCTGTAACCAAATAAAGACCCAGTATTTACTTTGTGTTCTGTTTTTGGTGATACAAAATTTTATTGTATTTTATTGTATTTTATTGTATTTTATTTTATTTTATTTTATTTTATTTTATTGAAGCTTGAATTGTTCAGTCAACATGAATAACTCTGCCTGAACTGAAATCTGGAAAGTCTAGCCTCTTTAATCATTTTATCAAAGCGGAAGTTCAGTGCCTTCTCCACTACAGACTTTGCAGACTTGTAATTACAAATCCATAAAATATCAGTCTTACTTTGAAGTGTTATTTATTTAATCTTATAAACCACTTTCTTCTACACCCTTTCCCCTCCTGAGAAAGACTTTTCTGAGCAGTATTTCTGATAGCCTTGTTTTAAGTCAGTAGCACAGGAACCTACTGACCATGAAACCATTATGGCATTAAACTGTATGATTTCACATTATCACTCACTGACTGTTCATAGTGCACTTCCTGGATTTCTGTCTGGATGGCATCATCTTGAGAGCCTAAAGTCACTTGTTTTAGCTTTGACACAATACTGCTCTTGTTCACGAATAGCAACTCCTCAAGTTCAAAGGAATGATGTCTGTTTAAAGAGCGATCTTCACCTGTACGGCAGCCCCACATTGTATTCATGCAGAACTACTGCGTGTAATTTTGCACACTTGTGGACCTAGGATTAACCGTTGCCAAGGGATCAGGCGATGACAGATCCAGATGAGAGCTGAAACCTGATGACAGCATTTCTGCATGATCCATATGTATGACAGTGAGGCCTAAATCCCTATTCATATCCCTCTCGATCTCAGACAGCCTATCAATATAAGGCTCTGAGCAAGCAGGAAATTATTGAGTTCTGAGCCGGGCAACTCTCCCTCCTCTCTCTGCCAGCTGACTGTCACTGTTTGGGCAGACTCCAATTCGTCACGATGACTCCATCGTTCTTTTCATCCATCCATCCTTCTCCTTTTTAATGCCTTTGATATGTTGTGACACTGGCTGCGGCAAATACGTAAATTACCCAACTGGCTCCCGTTTCTTTTTGTTAGATTCAGGGTAAGCTGGAGGATGAGGTCATAGGGAGATAGAGGTGGATAGCCGGTATTTGTTTCTTTAAAGGAAATCATTTTGCAAATCACCTTGTTTTGCCCCTGGATGTTGTTTGAGCTGTTGTTCACCTTACGTCCCCCCTGGTGAATCTGCATGTTTTCTCATCATTAGCTAAGTCCCAGGTCAGTTCCTGAGGGAACACGATACAGGAAGGCAAGGTCAGTTTTCATTGATTGTTAAATCATTCCTCTGTTTGAGAAGGACACGATTCAGACGGTAAGACACTGCTCTTCCCCCCGGCAGACTTACGGTAAATATCCTTCCTCTGGGCTCAGCTATATGCCAGACAACACTCACTTTGTCTAAGAGTCAGCAGTTAGCCTATGTGTGTGTGTGTGCGTGCGCGTGCGCGTGTGTGTGTATTTGTGTGTGTGGCCCCCATATTTGGTCTCTAGCAACCAGAAAAAAAGCAGGTGCACAAATGAAGCCCAGATGAGGAGACACTTGGAAGAGTGTGAATATGCCCTTCTCTCGGCCTCTCTATCTGTCTCTCTGTCTGTCTGTTTGCCTCGCTGTCTGTATAGCTGGCGTCAGACTCAGGGAGATCCTCCTTTTCTTTCCCTTTTGCTTTTTGTGGATAGAGCTGGCACAGACTGGCAGATTTTCCTACCCTGAATAGCACGCTGTCTCTCTCTATCTCTCTCTCCCTCCTTCCATCTCATCCTCCCTCTATCTCTCCAGCTCAATAGCTGTCTGGACTGAGCTAAAGAGGGGTTTTTTTTGTTGTTTTTTTTCCGTGGGGGGCGAGACTTGAAGATGTGTTACACTTGACAGAGTGAGTCAGACACAGGCTCGTTTGATTAGTCTGATGCTTTGAGGAGGCCAAGCCACAGCGAGGACCTGAAGAGGCCAAGGCATGTTCTTTTGGCGTGTTGGAGGTGCTTGTTGGGTACCATCTACGAGCACATAATTTCAAGCATGTGTGGTCACAGTGGGAATCGAAACCTCATTTCTGGCAGTGTTGATGCCATGCTCACATCTTGGAAATGAATATGTAAACTGGGGGTATCGAAATATATTTATTTAACCTTTATTTTACTGTGATTTAATCTCATTCACAAGGGAGACCTAGTCCAAGATGGAAAGTACTGAGGGGGGGGGGACCTTTAAGCCCCTGAACCACCACGCTGAGGGTCGCCATCAGCTCCCGTCGAGCTGTCACTGGCATCTGTGCCGCACAGTCGCCTGTAGTCTGTGTGGTGTGTCCTGCACCATCAGTCCTCTTCAGCCCTCATCACCAACCGACTGGACCATTCATCATGTTGAATCTGCGCCAGAGACAGTTGTGGAGTGAGAGCATTCTGATTGGCAGCTCAGCTAAAGCGAATCAAGGCATGGGACGAGGAACAGAGGAAAACTGGGTTGTGCTGCTACTGTGATGACTAATCGCTAGCAAGCCGGCTAACCAGAGAGAGAGAGAGAGAGCAAATTGTGATAAAAAAAGGACTCCCTCCATAAGCGATAGATCCTCAGGCAGAAGATATCAGAAGCAGCCGCAACTTCTCATCAGACGGTTTGTGTAACGACACTGTGTGAACGCGTTCAAAGCGGCGTGAACATGAAAAGTTAACTTAAGTTTGTTTCTTTATCTTTCAGCGGTCCTGAGGATTCTGGCTTGCTTTACTGAGACTGTGCTGCCTTGTGGCACGGAGAGTTATTTCCCCACAAGCAGGTGCAGAATGCGCATGCATGTCGATGACGGCGATCAGCTGAAGTCGACCGTGTGTTCATGGACAAACTTTGAGCAGGAGACATGAAACAGATCTGGAGGTCAGCCTCGGTCAGCGCTAGCTCGTCGACATTGGCTCGGTGTTTCCTGGACATTCGGCGAGATTGGTTGTGTTTTTGCAGATGGGGGCC
>OMLB01027979.1:32432-76063 GCA_900302555.1 Myripristis jacobus | reverse complement strand
GCCTCCTCCCTCCCTCTGTCTCTCCCTCCCTCCTGTCTCTCCCTTTCCACCCATTTTTACTGGGTGTTTTTAGGGGGGCTGAGCCATCTGCAAGCCCAGCGCTTGGCTTATGTTTTGTGATATGCACACACAACTAAGTTTGATAAGGAAAAGGCGCCGCCCCGCATTCATTTCGGATACACATTAAACACATTTTGTCTCCAGCGGATGCTTTTCCTTGTGGTTTCACTATTTTTTGACTAGTTTTCCATCCGAAAGCCACGGGATATGTCGAGGGGGGGAGGCGTTTCTTCTTCTGCCCCAAGACTCCCCAAGTTGGGACGGTATTGACGCGCGATGACATAAAGGTAAGGGGGGAGCGAAATCGGTGAATTGGGGCTTGAAATATAATGGTTTTGCTCGCACCGCTGGATCGCGGCGAGGTTTCAACTTTAAAACTTGGAAACATAGCTGAGTCACGGTCACATAGTTCACCTACCCGATCATCCCATTTGACGCAATGTGCAAGATAATGGCTCTCGTCCTAGTTTGGGACAAAAAGGACATGTCGAATAATTAGATCGGCGTGCTTTCATTCAGTGGTTCAGCATTTTGCTCACGCCCTTAATATCTGGGGGGCATTAATGAAGAATATACCTAGGAAAGCCTGTAGGCCTACTCTGTGGGACCAGTTTTGTACACACAGGAGTGAGGAAATTGCCCACAGACAGTTCCTCAACACTACACACATCTAGATTTGTGGGCAAGAGGATGAGATTGACAAATAACTTAAATCCTCTAAAGTAGATGGCAGGCTGCTTTTAGTCTAATGTGTCATGTCAAGGTCATGGCTGGCACTCAAACTTTATGAGAACACTGTTTTTGTATGAGGAAAAAGAGAAAGTGACAGAATGAGAGAGTGAGTGTGTGTGTGTGTGTGTGTGTGTGTGTGTGTGTGAGTGAGAGACAGAAACCTACAGTTTAGTTGGTGTGTGTTGGCCTCCTGTCCATAATTTCTCACCTCACCACTGTCAGTCTGTGACTTATTGTGGCCCTGACTCTATACTCTAAATCGAGGTGCCAGATGTGCCCAAAAAAACTGTGTAGCTCTATATCCTCGCACTTAATTATGTATGAGTGAGTGCAACAGTAATGGAGGCACCAAAATTGGATTAGAGATCTGGCCAGATGCAGAATTCAGTTGCATCTCTCTCCTTCATTAGTAACGTTAAACTCTCTTCTCCATTTATCCCAGCTCCCATGCACATAGTGTCTTCCAACAGCACATTTTAACAGAGTTTCTAGGTATTTCCTGCACACAAAGAATCAATGGAACCCGCCAGTATTGTTGGAATGCCAGTAGGAGATAGTGGGACTGGTTGTTGGACTGGGCCTGTATGGGTCACCAGTTGAGATTTAGCCTGCATGAGCTGAACAACAAAACATGTTGTCTATTTACATCCCTCTTACAGCATATGCTCTCATAGTATGTCACCAGAGATATAGCGGGCCAACTCAGTGCAGTCGCGTTTTTATTTATAGCATGTCCCTGGTATGTTGGGTTTGTAAAAATGAAAAACGTGTGTCGTGTTTATTGATTTACTTGAATAATTATACTGTTAGTGTTGCTGTATTACACGATAACATATGCTTTTCATATATTAATATTTCCTACTATGAGGTTTACATTCAGTGCTCTAGGCTATATTTTCTAGGCTATATAAGAATTCCAAAGCAAACTTAGTCACATCTCAGGCACCTTTTGAACATTTTGGAAATGCTAACTCACGATATAGCACTTACTGCTGAGTGAGGGGGTTGATCCTGCATGTTCCTGCATCTAAACTATTTGTTAAATAGGGAAGACAGAGTTGGGAGTGGAAAGTTACCCATGGCACTGACTCACTGTGCTGCCTAGGGCACAAAATAATTCAATGTCCCGGGCAAAGTAAGAAATATTTTCTTTTTATATAAATGTGGGGATCAGCATATGGGTAAATTAACTTGACCTATTGAAATTAAAATAGAATACAGGATGCTGTTAATTGCCAGAATTATAATGCACAGGTGTACATCTGTGTAAGAGTTGAACTGCTTTGTCTGCTGGAGTTTGCCAAATGCTTTCAGGCCTTACCGCTGCTGTGGTGATGCAATCAGGTCAGAAAAACAGGAGAGGTGGAGCCCCTCCCTTTTGTGATAACACTCAAAGGAAAAATGGACAGATCTTTCTGCACTGGCAAGCTGTGCTGTAGCCCCTGCAGTAACGACCGTTCTGAAACTAATATAGTGTTTTGCTGGGAACGGAAACTGCTTTTGTGAAAATGGATGTTGGAAATGACTGTCGATTGCTTGCTTAGGGAAGATGCACCCTCCACAGCTCCCACAGATCTCCTAGTGTCACTGTCAAGTTGTCTAAGGGAAAACTGATCCCAAGTGTTGTGTTTCACATCACTGGAAGGGGCTGAGTTGATCCTCACTTCCCTTCCACACTGAACCCCTGAATGTAAAGGGAGTGACATTTAAGTTGTAACTACCATGTTTCAGCAACAGCGCAGAACAGGAGTGATGGGTAACTAGGAGCCCTGGAGGGATTGTTCCTCAGAGTAGAAGTTCACTCAGTTACTGATCTATAACAAGCTCCAAATGATCTTTCTGTACATCTAATTGCTTTGTTCTTCTCCAGCAGCAACATACTTGTGGACATCACTGAAGTTGTCAAGAGGAGGAATACTTCTTTGCATTCCTCCACTGAACTGAACCCTGTCAAGCCATTTGCTTCCCCTATCCAACACAATACAGTGGGCTGGCCCGCTGTTCGAATTTCTTTTACCCTGTGTGAAAACAGCTACCGTCACCATGCAGACCTCATCACTGCGCCGCCAGATGAAAAACATGGTCAATAACTACACGGAGGCCGAGATCAAAGTCCGAGAGGCCACCTCTAATGACCCCTGGGGTCCGCCCAGCTCGCTCATGTCCGAGATCGCTGACCTGACCTTCAACGTCGTGGCCTTCACCGAGGTCATGGGTATGATTTGGAAGCGGCTTAATGACCACGGTAAGAACTGGCGCCATGTTTATAAAGCACTCACCCTGCTGGACTACCTGATCAAAACGGGCTCTGAACGTGTGGCCCAGCAGTGCCGGGAGAACATCTACACCATCCAGACCCTGAGGGACTTCCAGTACACGGATCGGGATGGCCGTGACCAAGGTGTCAATGTCCGGGAGAAAGCCAAGCAGTTGGTGGCTCTGATTAGGGATGAGGAGAGGTTAAAGCAGGAGAGGACCCAAGCACTGAAGACCAAGGAGCGCATGGCAGGTGGTGCCGCTGGCTTAGGTTCTGGATCCCTACCACCTCCATATCCGGGACGCCGCACCAGTCAGCCCAGCATGGCAGTTCTCTATGGGGATGAGTTCAGCAGGTCCAGAGGGTCACCATCCTCCTTCCACTGTGAGTAGGTGCACCTAACTGGGAACATTCACTTATTTATATAGTACATTGCACTGTGGACAGATCCTTGACAGCTGTGTCCATCAATCTGCACCTGTGTAATGCTGTACATCATTCATTTCACTTAGTTTCTTCATAGGGCCTCAGTTGGGGATTTCTGAGAAATTATTCATGCATTCATTCATAAATTTCCTCTTAATCTTGCAAGTGTGTCATAAGAGATGGTATCCTTAACAGCTGTTTATTTAAAGGGGAAAAAAATTAAGTTTTAAGAAGGGCTTGTCAGAGAAGGGCTTGTCAGAGAAATCTTTATGCTCTAAGCCAAGTATTTGGGGTTTTGAGACACAGCCAGTACCAAAAAGTAGCATTTGTCAGCCTCGGGCTCTCATTGGTGCAGGTGCTATTATCATACCAACAGCTGGAGGTTACGCCCAAGATAAATCCAGGGGAATCGTTCCTTCTTGTTGTCTTCCTGGTTTTTCGTAGAAAGTGTTTTTTTGGTTTCAGTTGTGCTCTCCCCTGACGGTGCGACATCTGCATTCCTTTCATTCCCCCTCTCACAGTCATGTCAGCTAAACTGGAATGACAAAGGAGGGGAGGCCCTATTTCAGCTTGTCAAAGCTCACATGAAACAACAACTTTTTTTTACTGTGTTTACTGGTGGATGGCACTATTATGCTACTGCAGAACCAGCATTTGTTAGGAGGTCAGATAATATGAGACCTATGTGATCCCCCTGTGAGCGTCTGGCTGTCTGGATATCAAATGTCATCAGGCTATGAACTTGTTCGTTCCGATAGAAAACTGTGGAAAACTGCAAGATGCATTTGTAAATGTGGTGTAACTGGTGTATACCATATACTTTGGCATTTGTGTGGTCTGTGTGGGGCACATGGTGTGTGATGTGTTTATTAAAGGGTGGTTGCCAGTAGTAGAGCTGTGGTTTCAGGAAAGCAGCAGTCACTATGTTTCTCATGTATTTTCTCTGTGTTTGTGGCCTGCTGGAGTTTCCCACAATTTCATGGTGTCCCTCAAGCCAGAGAAGTGCCCACAGATGTTATCTGACTGTTTTTCACCATGAATCCTTTCGAACTCCTGTACCAGGTTGCAGTTTTTCCTCTAGAGCATTTTCCACTTGATATAAGTTCCTTGCATACTTTTTTTAGGGCCAGAAAAGTGTGCCAGTGCCAACATGTGGCCAGTTTCCTGCCCCAGGCTCAGGCTCTGTGGTTCAGTGTTAACAGTTGCTACAAGAGAAGCATGGTCTCCAACGCACAAGAAAAATAAATAGACTTGTAACACTACAAAATGATGACTTTAAAGGCTATTTTTTTCAGATAGACGTCATTTTTAATGGTGGATAAGGATTATGTTTTTACACTCTGGATTTTATATTTTGTAATTATAATCACTTGGTCTTGATACGTAGGTGTGCTTCATTAAAGAACTACAGAAATTGATTGTCTCATTATTTGGCAATAACTTCTTCAGATGTATACTGGTATAGTTGTAACTCAACTTACTCTGTGTGTCTGAAAGTGTGTATATTGCTGCGTGCAGGCCAGTGTGTGCAGTGGTGTCTGCTTGTGTGCTGGCCTGTGTAAATGCAATTATTTCATTTTTTTGCAGCACTGCACAATACCACAGTTTCTTAGCGTGTTCTGCCCTGGGAGGTTTTAAAGACAGACAGGTGGGATTTTGCAAGCGCATGTGTGGAGGTTTCTTGGAGATTCCTGGATGCCAGCACATGGCTGAGGTTTGGATGTAAAACTGACGGATTGTGTGGGTGGAGTCAGGAGTTTAGCAGCAGCTAATTGCCAGCCAGCATTCCAGGCCAGGTGGGGGGCGGTAAGGGCAGTGCACTGGAAGTGATTGGGCTCTGAGACCTGACGGAGCTAACATGCCGCCTCCTACCCCTTTTTTTTAGCGCCATTAGTATTGACCCACAGCCTGGCACCCAGACTGGTATAATGCCCACCAGCCTCCCCATTCCCCCCTACCCCAAGCTTGGACCTGAGTCCTGGAACCCACCCAAGGATTTGGGGCAATAAGGTGGGCCCCACTCTGCCTCTCCCCCTACACCACTCCAGCTCAGCACACAGGCACACCATTGTTCCCAGTGCAGGCAGAGTTAGACAGACCGAGCAAGCAGTGCCAGCAAAAGCCCCAGAACAACAGCCAATGGAACAAAGAATTAACATGCAAAACTGGTGCCAGCTCTTTCCTGATCTTAGAAAACAGACGTAAGAGTTTTTTTTCTTTGTTTTCCACCTTCTCCCCCCTCTTTTTCCATCTGTCAATGTTTGTTTCAACACCCATCTACCTCCCTGAACGCCCACTCTGCTTTCCTCTTCCTCTGTCCATCAGCCTCCTCTTCCTCCCCTCGCCTTGCTCCAGACCTGGAGCAGGCTCGGCCCCAGACCAGTGGAGAAGAGGAGCTGCAGCTGCAGCTGGCCCTGGCCATGAGCCGAGAAGAAAGTGAAAAGGTACCTCTTACTTGGACACACAGATACACACACATGCATACACACGGACCGTGCTCGGAGCACAGACTTTGCATCCTTATGGCACATAAGCCTTAGAGAAAGAGTCTGCTCGCTCCTGCTGCTAACAGTACAATGTGCCATAATACTGTGATCATGACTGCCTCCCAGTCGGGCAGTATTCCCTATGGAGGTGAAGCATCGCTCTTACCTCACTGCTCTAAGAGGCCTCTATCATTTCCCAGCACCATGCAACAGAAAAGTGATATCATCAACTCTCTGTCTCCAATTCGGTCGATAATGGGATTTTGACCAATCACTGAGAGCGATGTTCCAAGAGTTAGCTGCCTGCTGAATGAGTGAGAAGCCAGACAGGATGTGTGCATTGATCCACTTCTTAGCAGCCCCACCACCACCAGCCCTGAACTCCACTCCCTCTGCGATTTCTGCTTGGGTATAATGGGAATATTGTGCATAGCATTTTCCATTTGTGTGATAAAAGCAAATCAGCTGTGATTTTTATTGTGAAATTGAGAACGATAGCTTTGATCTGTGTGATACTCCTCTCTGATGAATCACTTCAAATCAGTGTATTTCCTATTAAAATCACTTCAGCTAATCAGACATTAAACATTAGGATTATGTTACCTTTTGGAGTTTCACTTCCTACTGGTTAGTCCTCTTCATAATTCCCACTTCACCCTAGCCGCCTCCCACGGTGGATATTGATGAACAGACCCAGCTCCAGATCGCTATGAGTCTCAGCAAGGAGGAGGCCCAGAAGGTACAAATACACCAGGGCCAGGGATGACCCTTACTTTGCATCCTCTACCCTATAGTACACCTCCTGTTTCTCTACACTAAAACCAACCTCATGGCTCAGTCTTTGTGTCTTTCAGAGAAACCACTGCATGTGCTACTCACTTTCTCTCCTCACCAGAATTAATCTATGGCTTCCTTCACCCCTGACAGCAAGGTGGCATCTAACTTTCTCAAAGATTAGAGACTAATTGGATGAGACTGCATCCTTCCGTTCCACTAACCAGTAGCTCTCTATCTCTCTCTTAGACCAGTAGTACGAGATACCAACCTCAGACACTCTGACCTCTTCTGATGTGTTGGCCAAACTCTCTGTCAGGGAAGGACAAAGGGATTGTCCCCTTTACTTTAATTGGAAAGTGTGTAGAGTGGCTTGCATGCAATGTCTGTACTGTGAGGTTATCACATTAGGTTCTTGTGGTTGTATGCATTTTTTTGTCTGTCACTAACTAATTCCAATTCCCCTTCACCGATTGATGCCCTCACAGCCAGTCCAACGTCCGCCTCCTGCAGTGGATATGGATGAAGAAACCCAGTTGCAGTTAGCCTTGAGCCTCAGCAAGGAGGAGCACCAGCAGGTAGCACCCACTGTGGGTCACTGAGAGGGCAAAGGGAGAGGGATTGCTCTCCTTTTTGGGGCTTGCTGCTGTCTAACCTCTTTGGTCCTTTATTCTAGTAGGCTATCCTCCTCAACACTGTCCCCTGTTTCATTTTAATCACCCTTTTTTAATTTTTCAACTCTTTTCAAAACCCTCAGCTTCTCTTGCTGCGCTTATTTTTCAGACCTATCCCTATCACTCATTTCCATTACTATCCCTTGCAGCCAAGTCACTCTACCTCTCCCCTCCTGTCTCACTCTTTCTCCTCTCTCTTCCCTTTTCTGTGTTTCTTTCACCCTGCCAGTATAGCACAATAGAACTGCTCTGTAAGTGACCTGTGAGCTTGACTGCTCTGTGCCCTCTGTGGCCAGAGAAATCTCTGGTCCCTGCCCTTCACACTCATTCATCTCTTGGTCATATGTTGTTTGTAACCATACAAGCCGGCTTTTGTGACTATGTGCTGTCCCTGACTCATAAATATAGTATGTGTGTGACAAAATGTAAGATTTGCCCAAAGCTATGTCATGCCCAAAGGCTTCCATGTGTCTGTATCTGTTGACAGGAGCAACGCAGTCGCCAGGGAGACGAGTCCTTGCTCCAGAAAGCTCTTGAGGAGAGCAAGCGAGAAATGCAGACTAAAGGCGGGGTATGAAATGCTGACACTGTTCCCTTTCAATTAGTCACAATTTGACGTTCTTTTGATTTGGTATGTCTTCATTTATCACAATTCCATTCATTCAATCAATCCCTGTGAAAATTTCAATTCTGTTTCTTGTTAATCTTTGCTTAACCATAGTCACAGCTCATCTGTAGACATAACTGAGTAAAAAAAACAAAAAAAAACAAAAAAACAAAACAGCAATAACACAAAACAGAAGCGATAATATATGTGTTCAACCACTGTCAGCTGAAAATTTCTCTTGTTTTTGTGGTCAGACTGCCTTCATGGACCTGGTAGATGTTTTTGCAGTCCCCATAGAGGAGCCACCTAGTGACAGCCACTGGGGTGACGTCCCGCCCCAGGCTGCTGCTCGCCTGGCCAGCACAGACCCCTGGGACTCACTGGGTGAGCCATGAGTTAGCTAACCGTATCCACAGCACACTGACTTCTCTGTCAAAACACTTACTCATAAATGACTGTAAAATACAGTCCTATCTACAGATGGGCCTGTGAACATCACTCATTTGTCGGTACACCATATGAATTGACTGCAGTGTATTCCTGGGTTGGTGAGTCATTCACAGACATACACACCCAGGTACACTGTGGAACTGCACAAAAAGAGTTGTAAATGTGCACAAAGTTACCGATCTACCTATGTATAATGCACATTATTGCAACACTCTTTACATGATGCTAATTGCACAGCAGAATAGAATAGAAGCCTCTCAGTCTAATTCACCTCCATTATTGAAGAAGGCAGCTCCACAACACCGAGAGTAGACTCTCCCTGGATGGCACCGCCAACCTCCAGTCGCTCTGCCCCTTCCTGGGAGCGAAGACAGTCCCCAGCCGACCCTTGGGACGCCCCGCAAAACAATGTCCCCAACCTCAGCTCCACAGGACAAGCATGGTCCTCCTCCTCCGCTACCACAGGTGTGCTGGCACTACCCCAGCTCAACTGTCAAGACCAAATGCAGCCACCCAGATACAACACATTAGAAATGAAATGTCTCACAATAATGAACTGGATTGTGTCTTGATTTACCGTTACAGCTGCCACAGGGATAGATCCCTTCTCTGCCCCGGCCGAAAGAAGAGCACCCTTGGGGGCTGTCAGGGCATCGTCTCCCCGAGCTGGGAGCCCTTCAGGTGAGAAATACTCTTTTAGTCTTCTCAGTGCGGTTCCATGTTTCACAGACTGGTTGAACTTTTGGTCTCTCTCTTTCCCCTGGTAGATGGGGATTTGTTTGATGAGGCCATGGATGGAGGTCAGATGAACGTGAATGGGCGGGGCGAGGGCAGTCCTGAGCTCTTTGACCTGTCCCGTCTGGGGGAAAGCCTGGCTGCCCCCAGCCCTCGTACCTGTCGGACCCCTGAGGCCTTCCTGGGGCCCTCAGCGGCCTCTTTGGTTAACTTGGACAGCTTGATTCCCGCAAACCCCCCAGCTAAGAACAAGAACCCCTTTTTATCAGGTAGCCCTAATTGTATATTATCTATATATCTTTTATATAAAACCAAGGCTACAGAGTGCCTCACAGTAATGACACAGACAAATATATACATATATGGATACAAGAAGAGACCAGCCGTAAAAATTAAAAAATAGCAGATGGAGAAATAGCATTACGTAAAAGGATGTCTGTAGAAATTAGTCTTATTGAGTGATCTAAAAAGCAGCACTCCTTCAGCCATCTGCTCTGACAGCAGACGCCATAACTTTAGGCTTAGAAATGACCAGATGACCCCTGCCCAGGGATTTAAGGTTGCCCTCAGCCACATAGGATATAGAGGGTGTTTCAGAGGTGATATGAAAAAATCTTTGTTGGTCCGCAAACTTATTCAAATGCCTGAGATCTGATCATTATAGGAGAATTGTTTGAAGCAGATCTTTTTGTCTATCTCTCTGTCCAGGTCTCAGTGCTCCTTCACCCAACAATCCATTCCAAACTGAGCAGCCCAAACTAACTCTGAATCAGATGTCCTCCAGCTCCAGCTCTCCGGCTCCCCCTGCCACCTCTCTTCCATACAGTGCCTCCTTACCCTTGCCTATGAGCCACCAGCCTGCCAGCCTTCCCTCCTCCTTTACTCATCCCACCCAGACTAGCGTGGAGATGCCAGGAAACCTCCCTCAGCCCTTGCTGCCTCTCTCTTCTGTCAGTACTCTGGGATCACAGGCAGAACAGCACAGTCAGAACCCTTTCTTATGAGAACCAGCTGACCTGTAGAGAAACAACAAAACAGTAGAAAAAGTGGGATGCTATTAGGTTATGCTTTTGAGATGTCACTCTAACCTCAGACTGAACTTGAGTCCCACAACTCAAATGAAATCCCTATTCTTAGATGTTTTTATATTGTGGTTATAATAACTGTAACCCTTAGACTGATGCAAGCTGGCTCTGCTCCTCACTGTAACACTGTTCCTCCTCTGTGATAAAGACAGTAACAGAGGATAAAAGTGATAATGCGTTTATATAAAAACAAAATTAGTGTCATGTAAAACTTCTTCCAGGCTATATCCTAATGCTAATTGACTTCAGATACAAACCTACGCAAAAGCACAGTCGGATATTTTGATGCTGCTGCACCTAGCCAATTACTGGGCAAGTATATGTTAGGGCTTCTCAACTTGAAGTCACATGCTCACTCAGTTGTTTGTATGATTGGCTTAGCATTCTTGCTCTTGATCTAGCGCTGATTGTCCATCAGATATGCCTGCTGCCTCTCTGATAGTTCACAATGCTCTGGGGCAGACTGGCCCCTACTGCTTGCTCTGGTCCTGTCACACACTCTGGCTGTGGAAGAGACATCTTCTAATGAGAGATGAAAGAGCTACCAGCTGGTCCAGTTAAGGAAAGGCATGTTACTGCACCATTACGGTTCACTTGAACCAAGCTGCTGTTGGACCGGAACTCATGAGAAAAAGGTTATATATTAATTTTATCATACTGGAATAAATTACCGGGGGAAACTGAATGAAATAAGGATTTAAATGGACCAAGAATGTTTCAGAATTCACTATGAACAATGCAACATTTGAAAATGTATGAAACATGATTTTTGTTGTTCATTGCTTGTAAGCCACCAAGTCTCATCAAATACAAGGGTAAAATATGAACACTTGGTAATTGTTAATTTGATTTTATTGGTTTGCCATTTCTCAATTACCTTTATATCACAATGTGTCACATCAAATAACCATGAACCATGCATATTCATAACCATTGGACAGGCAACACCGTTCATTTGTTATGCACCTTATGCCCCCTGCTGGTCATACCTCAAGCTGCACCACTACATCATAGTGAAAAGCTTGGCTTTTTTTTTTTTTAATGTATTTATTAATTAATTTATTGTTTAATTTTTAACTTTTACTTCTCATGCTTTACCAGAAGATGAGGTACACATATTTGTTATTTAGTTACTACTGATAAATGAGATTGTTAATACTGTAAAAGTTAGTAACTGTTAGGAAGATAAGGTCTAAGCAATAACCCAATGATCAGTGATTATTCTTTTCTCTGCTATGGTGTTTTATTCTTTTACAAGTAATTCACTGAATTGTTATCACCATGATATAGTCAAATTATTCATGAATATTGATGATATCAATATCAGCATCTCATTAACATAAATTTAGCCTAATATAATCTAAATTTCAAACAGGATGACTAAGTGCTCAAAAGTGAACCCCTGGATTTACAAGGTGCTCTGGGAGTCAAAAATATGAAGATGAAGACAAAGACTAAAGAGCTTTACTTCAGGCACAACTGCACGGAGCAAGACTGTATACTATAAATAAAAGCTTTTATTCAGAATCGGGGCATGTCACCTCAGTCACTAACCTATTTCAATGATATTTTTAAAAAATATGTTTTTTGTACCACACCCACACAAGGAAATGGAGTTAAGGCCTATTCTGTGAAATTGTGATTTAATGGCTTTTGTTATATTGTCACCACACACTGTCTTGGTCTGGGATTTTGTGCTGTATATAACTGAACCACATACTGATATTTGACCCTATATATACTATCACAACAGTACACTCAGGTTGGCATCCCTTTGGAGCCACACTCTTGACGAGGATCTTGTGTTTGATAGAAACCAGTTTGTGTTTTGACAGTGACATGCCTTGATTACTCATTAATAAAGACTTTTTATTTATAATACACAATACTGTTCTCTGCGAGTGTAACAAGTAACCCTCTTTTCACTTCATCTTCATATTTAACTGGTAACTACTCCAGTCATCTATGAAATGTGACTAGACATGTTGATGAGTTACAAGTTACTGTTACCTATAACCCAGAAGTAGTTCACAAAATAGCTAACTAGTCTCTGTTTGAAATGATCACCCTTGACTTATAATATATTAAATTTAACAATTCACATCAGTTTGTTTGGACATAATACAGCAAGTAAAACACTCATTCCAAAAAGAGACTAATGCTTATGGAAACACTTATTAGTACAACAGTAAATCTCCACTTTACAAAGACATGCCCTGTGAAGAGGAGGTGCTAAATGGCCCATAGGTCTGAATTTGAGTGTGAGTCTATCTGTGTTGGTCCCAGTGACTCGTCAAAGGTCAATTAATTAAACACAGAGAAAATGACTGAATAAAACCAGCAAGCTTCGCCAAGACCAAATCATTGCTTGGTAAGGTAAAAACTAACAGCAGCTGGTTGTATGCAGCCTACTAGGGCCAATTTTACAATTAAATGTTGAAATGTCAAACCAAGCAATCGCTCCATACTCCTTTGAATAGTGCAATACATAAATTTCTTAGTTAAGCCTAAGGCCTTAAACTTTATGAAACCTTATGAAAACTGTCCTTAAGAACAGTTTTCACATTCGCATGGTCAGACACATTATTATATCTCTTGTTATCTGTCATTGCTGTTTTTTAATTGACAACTGCAGTCAATTAAAGTGCAGATGACCCATCTTAACATCATTTACAGGTAACAGTGTGCAAAACAGTCTTTTGGAGTTGAGGATGATGATATTTCTTGTCAACAGGCTTGATGATATCATTCACAGGCCTATGGGAGCCCTTCCAACCTATGAGGAACAAAAGGATGATAGCAGTCACTTGTTTGTGGTTGAGTCCAACCAGCTCAGCACCTCCTGTAGTCCCTGACCAGAGCGTGCGCTGAGTTCCAGTGTTGTGATTGGCTGAGTAGCAGATGCAACGATGTCGTCCATTCTGAAAAGTGACTTCATCTCGATCAGACTCATGGTGCAAGGCACATCCCTGGAAAGGGGTGGGAGGGAAAACTATCAGAAGAGGGAGGGTGGTGGTGGATCAAGGCTTTCTCCAAGAGACAGAAATATGACATTGACCGTCCCTGTGCCTTGTGTTAAACCTCCTTACACAGAGATCATGTAAAGAAAGTAAAGTGAAGAACAAGGTGCTTGAGCATTACCTCTTGTTGAAAAGAATAAGCACAGAAGCAGCGCGCAGAGGCTCAGCGGAGAGAACCGACAGCAGCTGGATACAAGAGGATGCAATCTGGGTGATGTTGGAGGAGTCCACCACAAACTATGGAAAACCACAAAGCAGTGACCGGTCTATCAATCTGACATTTCAACAATGACAATCAAAGATGTTACTTGTTTAACTTGCTGTCTCACAATGACGGAGGAGCAGTCAGTGAAGTAACTGGGCCAGATGGGGCCCATGCAGCCTCCCAGCTCTCTCACTGTCAGTCTTTTCCTCTTCAGCTTCAGATCTGTCAGGTTGGTTCCTACCTGTGGCACAGTAAAGATATTAGGTGACTGATGCATTGTCAGTTAAACAGGCAAAACACATTACAGCAGTATGCTATATCTGGATCTTATATAATTACTCACTGTTGGCAGAGTCGGTGGGGTTTCTTCCAGGTTACTAGATCCATGTGAATTGATCTGTAAAAGCAAACTGTTAAGAAAAATAGTTGCACAGAAAAGGTTGAATTTAGTGGCTAACAAGCAGCTAACGGATCTAGGTGCTATATACATATATGCTGTGTTTCTAGCTAACTTAATTCTCGACAATATAACGCACACAGGATATTTTGTAGACGTTTTAACAACAGCGTTTTCCCAACACCGGTTGCTCCGAGCAGCAAACACATTTCATTATTGCCCATTAATGAACTACTCGTGCAGCAAGCTAATTTCATTAATGCTCATTTAAATAAAAATAATATGATAAACACTTTGTTTTTTCAGGTAAGCTATGGAGCCAGACCAGTCAGCTAGCTAGCAGCTTCACTATCACACAACTAGAGCCGCATTGGGTACCATGGCGACGCTCATGTGACGGTGATACGACGCCGTGATAGGACAAAATAGAAATCAATCATGGAAGGGTTTTTTTCTGATTGGTCCGTCCTAGGTGAAGCGGAAGAAAAACAGGAACTTCCCTGGGAGGCCAACCTTCGTTTACATTAGTTTGCTTTGGCACACCAGTCGGAGGTGTGTCGCATTACAGCAGAAAACATCCGTCAACTCCTTCAGACTTAGATCTGGAGACCATGGAGGCCAAGTTAAAGAAGGAGTTGGGGACCTCGGTGCTTAAGCCAACTGGACACTCCGGAGGCGGATGCATTAGCGAGGGCCAAAGTTATCATACCGACACTGGGACAGTGTTTGTGAAGATAAATCACAAGAGTCAGGTTATTCATTGCCTCGTTGTTCATCGTTTAAATGTACCATACTGTCTTTCCTTTAGTCCATCTAACTGTCGTTTAGCCCCCATGCTAACTGTACGTCCCATTTATGGCTAATGTGAATGTCACCGAGTGGGAGCTGAAGCGAATCTGCTGATGGTGCAGTTTACTTGTTTGATTTGCTCGCTGGCTCTTCCAGTGGTGTTTGTCCACAAACTTTGAAATAAAGAAAAAGTCTAATTTTATTCTAACTTCTGTGGAATTAAGTCTTGTATTCACACGTGTTAGCCTTGGATTAACAATTCACATTTGTAACGTTACCCCCAAACTCTGGGCTACTGGACATCAACCTAGTTATATCGGTGCCAGGGTCAACAACACTTCATCTATCCACCCAATGAACTGATTGTTGTTTACCCTGGCCTCGATTCACACGGGCACAATGGGTTAAGATCTGTGATAACCCATTTTTTGCACTGTACAAATGTTCACCCTGGTGCAAAAGTGAGCCAGCACGGACCTTGCTTAGCCCAGGTCAAAGATCCTCTGGGCTAAGTAAGCTCTTAGCCCCAGGGTCAGTGTGAACAGCCCTGTTGCTAATCACTGTGTTTGCTTTATTTAGGCCAAACTGATGTTTGATGGGGAAATGGCCAGCTTGAGTGCCATCTTACAGACAGAAACTGTGAAAGTCCCCAAGCCTGTGAAGGTGATTGAGCTGGACACAGGAGGATCTGTGTTTGTGATGGAACATGTGGACATGAGAGGTCTTAGCAAGTAAGAGCCCTCTCAAATGTGTGGTAAGATCAGTCTGTCGGTGGCTCTTCCTTGGGTTGGCGTGTTTCATACAGGGTTATATTTTCTTTTTCCTGAAATTATATCTATTCTGAAACTCTTGCCTGTGTTTAGGTACTCGAAACAACTCGGAGAGCAACTGGCAGATCTGCATCTTCACAACAAGAGGCAACTGGACAATCAAAATAAGGAGCAGAAGACAGTGGGTAATTCACCAGAATAATAAAATCACAGACGTCCTAACACATTGAACCAAGTACAAAACAGGAATCTTTTTTTTCTCTTTTTTTTTGTCATTTCCACACCAACTCACTTCACTAAACAGCAAGCAACGTTTTGTGTTAACCTAATAAGACTAATTAAGATGCATGACTTCTGTGCATGTACACAGGAAAAGGAGCTGGGCAGTCTGAGATGCCTGTTGCTGAAAAATATGGTTTTCATGTAACTACATGCTGTGGATACATACCACAGGTAAAAATGGTATTGTAGAGAACTGCATACAAGATTACATCAGGGTTTTTCTATTGCCTCTTAGGTATGCCTGTACGTGTTGTAATACTACTGTAGCCTTAAATTGTTTTCTTTCCAATCTAGAACAATGAGTGGCAGGATGACTGGGTGGCATTTTACTCCCAGCAGAGGCTGCAACACCAGCTTAACCTTGTGGAGAAGTCCTATGGAGACAGGGAGGTCAGGGAACTGTGGTCACAGCTGCAGGTACATCCTCCCTCAATCCTCAGCATAAGCATAATTCACGCACCTCTTTATGAATAGTTCAGAAACATGACAGTGTCACATGATCTTCTCCATGACTTTGTTCTAATCTGCCATTTTCAGTTGAAGATCCCCCAGATGTTCTCAGATGTGGAGGTTGTACCTGCTCTCCTCCATGGAGACTTATGGGGAGGGAATGTGGCAGAGTGTGAAGACGGGCCAATCATCTTTGACCCGGCTTCCTTCTACGGCCATGCAGAGTTTGAGCTGGCCATTGCTGGGATGTTTGGCGGCTTCAGCGGCTCTTTTTACTCTGCTTACCATGACAAGATGCCAAAGGCACCAGGCTTTGCAAAGAGAAACCAACTGTACCAGCTGTTTCACTATCTGAATCACTGGAACCACTTTGGCGGAGGCTACAGAGGCTCGTCTGTAAAGATTATGAAGGACTTAGTGAAATAATTGCACACTCATCCGCTTGTAGGAATCTTGAAACTTAAACTAACGTGAAGTTTTATGAAATTGTTGACAGACACTAATTCATTGACCTGGCATTGCTTTTAATCACTGAAGAGAGTGATTTATCAAGATATTCCAGAATCAAGTAGACACAGGGTTGAAAGCATTCCTATATCAACCTCCCAAAAAGACATGAAACCTAACTTTCATTTGTCTTAAACTAAATGACTGAAAAACAGCTTGTAAGCTTTATTTTCCAACCTATATATTTTTTGCAGTGGTTTCCTTGGTCACCTATGCACTCGGCATGAAACTCAACATACATACTGACTGAATGATTATTTATGCCTTTGGTGGCATGATGATATGCATATTGCAACCAGCAAAATGTCTTTGTTTACTAATGGATGTTGCATCATTAACTGATTTGTCAATGCCTGTCAAAAAATAAATCATGCTCCCACTTTCTGAGAGATTATTTGAAGCTTGGGACTTGTGTGTGCACCATAAGGTAACTGAGATATTATGTGTGCAAGGCATTTACAGTAGAATAACAGGCCTCAGGCTACCATAGTTCACACTGTTTAACCCCTTGATTTATAGTGCTCGTGTGTGTGTCTGTGTGTGTGTGTGGTCATGCCTGTCAACCAAAGACACTGTCAGTAAGAAATTATAAAACGGTCATTCTGATTGGCTTAGTACAACAGCCCACATGTAATCTGTTACCTCGTAAAAGGTAATTAATATTAAGTCCATTATTACAGACCAGCGGAGGTGGTAATTAACCAAGTGTGTTTACTCAAGTACTGTAATACAGTAATATTAATTTTAGGCAATGAAGTTATATAATTTTACTCCACCACATTTGTAATTCCCAGTTACTATTCAGAATAACAAAATGTTTATTAAAATATAATGCATTTATAGATGTTAGCCTGGAAAAAAAGATATATAGATAGAGATAGACACACACATCTATACAGCCCTCTGCATATAGATAGATAGATATATGTGAGTGTGTGCCTATCTATAAACTATCTATTGTATTCTATCTCTATCTACTTCTATCAATTCTATTCGATCTAGGTTTTCTTTAGGAACTCAGTGGAACCCAATAGTACAATACACCGGTTTTCTATTTCTAGCCATAATGCAAAACAATTGACTTTGTGCTGCAACGCGCAGTCATTCTGACCCTTCTCGCTTGCCGTACTGGGGCGGGGTGCAAACACACTATTGAGGGATGCAAGCGGCTTTGCTCCGGTCTTGGAAAGTAAAAACAATGTCGTAGAGTAGTCATCTTCACGCGAACGATGTCATTCGCCTTGTTTAACCAAAGCCGCATATTCTATGTTTTATAAAATCTGTCGTTTTGTCTAGTTGTGGCTGAATCCACACCCACACTCATTTTATTCGCCACTCATCATCATCTACTACAGCTAGCTTGTGGATGCTACACTCCCTGGCTGCATAAACCTCAGAGGCAACCAAGACAACTTGAATAGGTCTGAAATTCAGCAGCATGGCCCTGGCGGACACAGAGAATGGGAGTAACGGCGGAGGAGGTGACTCCGAGGCCATAGCCATAGCCAGCGTGTTGGGGGGCTTCAGTGAGAGCGCCGAGATAAGAGCTCTGCTCGCCAGCCTGCCGGAGGTCCACGGGGACCTGGTGACCCGGGAGTCTGCTACACAGAGGTTCCTGGGTGAGACAGCCACCTTGGATGCATACTGTTCACATCAGAAATCGCATACAGCCTCACACTAAATACTCACATTTTGATCAGTGTGCTGGATCATTGACTATAGCTAGTTGCACATAATGATGTTTTTATTTTATCTTCACAGTTATAATGAACAGATATCAGGAGCAGCCTCATCTGCTGGATCCACATCTAGGTAAAAGTTTAATTGCATGCAATCTGTGGTACCGGTGTCATAAATCCTCTCAGGAGAATGACCGTAAGATAAGCATGACCCTTACTACTACTACTACTCCTCCTTCTCCTTCTTATTCTTCTTCTTCTTCTTCCTCCTCTGATAGAGTGGATGCTGAACATGATCCTCGACTTAGTAAGGAATGAGAAGTCTCCACCTTTGCTGGTTCATCTGGGCTTCAAGTTTCTCTACATCATCTCAAAGGTCAGTCAGGAGCAGAGATCCTGGGAAGTGACACCAGTTCTTTCCCTGCTAAATCATTGTGGCACTGAAGTCCACCAGAGCAGAGTTTTTATTTGTATGTTTGTTTGTTGTTCTTTTGGCCAGGTGAGAGGCTATAAAGCCTTCATGCAGCTTTTTCCTCATGAGGTGGCTGATGTCCAGCCAGTGTTGGACCTGCTGTCCAGGCAGGATCCCAAAGACACTGAGGTGAGTCTGGCATTACTTATTGCTGCTTAAGAGCAAAATCAATCAAACCAACAAGTGGGATGGCATCACTGGCTTGACACATTGTTTTCTTGGAAAGTAGTGCTTTCTGTTTTTACATCAATTTGACCAAACATTTGCTTGTGTCTATAATGTACTCCTCCCAGATTTGGGAAACCCGCTACATGCTGCTGCTGTGGCTGTCTATGACCTGCCTCATACCCTTCGACCTTTCACGTCTGGACGGGCATCTGGAGTCAGATGTGGGCCAGGCCAGAGAGCCCATCATGGACCGCATCCTCGCTATTGCTAAGGTAACGTCAGGAGACTGTCTGTTGTTGTGGACATTGGTCTGTCGCTTTAGGCCATGTTGCCTGTAATCAGAGGGATGAGTTATCAAGACATGATGTTCCCTAAAATCTCTACTGAAGGCTGGTTATAGGTGAAACACATGTAATTTGATTTCCATTAAAGTGATTCTTAGTGGGCAATACTCATCCTCTTACTTTCTGTAACTAGAAAGTCAGTGACATGCCCAAGATTGAAGCAAGAATTCAGATTGAAGACACCAAGGAGAGAATCCACAATTTGGTTTAAATGGATTTAAGTGATTTTGTTAAGCCTTTGTAATGTTTGTATCTAGACAGATAGACAGATAGACAGATTGTTAGATAGATAGAGCTACTTAATGGATCCCAAATTGGGGAATTCTTGTGTTACAGCGGCAGGTTATCTAGACAATGCACAGGAACAATAGTAGTCTAAACAAAATAAACCTAACACAATAAATAACAAAATAAATAAAGTAGCTCAATACAAACAATACAGGGAAAAAAACTTCAAATATCCTGTAAGAGTCATAAAAAAATAAAATATACTAAAATATATCTATGGAATATCTGTAGACCTTTGACTTTTGAACCTTTGCAGAGATTCACACCATCTGCGTTGGTAGTTCAGGGTCCATCTATTCAAACAATATTTTTCCAACATTATTGTAACTCACTTATAATCGATGCATAATGCTGATTACGATTTTATGCTGTGACCACAGACTTTGCCAAAAATAAAATCACAATCCATGCAGCCCTGATGGCCCACTTCTGGTCATTGATATTTAATGAAAACATGAGAGGCACTCTCCCACAGTCCAAAGACATGCAGGTGAATTGGAGAAGCTAAATTGCCCCTAGGTGTGACTGTGTGCGTGAATGTCATTGTGTGTCTGTCTGCCCTGCGATGGACTGGCGACCTGTCCAGGGTGTTTCCTTGCCTTCGCCCATTGAGCGCTGGGATAGGCTCCAGCAACCCCCCGCGACCCTTGTGAGGATAAAGCGGTTTAGAAAATGGATGGATGGATGAGAGGCACTCCCATGGGTATATTTTAAACAACTCTATCCCTACTTGACCTCCTTTTTCTTTTGTTAAGCTTTTTTTTTCCAGCAACCCTTTCACAGTTGCATTAGAATGAGCTTTGATTGATCTAGATTTAGAGTTAGAGTTGCAGGGAGCACAACAAAATTAGTCAAATCCATTTAATCCATCTTGCAAATGAATAGGAGTTTCTGAATGAAAATGAATGAAAATTATTTGCAAAATATTGTGACAGTCCTGTAATTATTCACTCATGTTATTAATATATACTGTATAATAATACTGTATGTTTTTTTGCAGTCTTATTTAACTGTCAGTGACAGCTCCAGGGATGCTGCATCTGTATTGGTGTCCAAGTAAGTACAAAATCACTTGATTGTCATTGTACAGTTGTATCTACAACAGCTGTTAAAGGATTCATCACAATCTGAGCCTTTTCCCCCTGAATTCTGTTAACTAAGATGCTTCATGAAAAAGATGTTTGAAGAAATTTATCTTCATTTATTCAGAATTTGCATTACAAACTCTTTGTAAAATAAGACACATTTTAATCAAATGTCTTCAGGAGTTCTTCATGAATATGGAGCATGAAAACACACTCATTACCACAAAATACCTCAGTAGTCATGATCTCAGTAGAAGCTAATATCACACATACTGTATGACTACTTATCCACCCTTAGACATGTGGGGCATGTCTGTAGATGAAGTGAAATCGTTCATTCTAATTCTGTGAAATATATGATGGCATTGAAAGCTGCTGGTCTGAAAAGTTTAAACAGACTTTTTAGACCAACCATGCCAAGGTACGGCTTTAAAGAAACCCTGCGAGAGCCTCTGTGCACTGTGGGTTGGAGAAATAAAGAGACTAATGCATGTTTTTTATACTTTCAAAGAACTTTTTAGTGGGCAGAGCTCATCATATATATTTGATATGAAGTATTTTTCACCCATTCTGGCTTTTTCCCTATTATTTGATACTATATAATACCATAAGCTATAAGACAAAATGAGATGAGTGTGCACATGACAGAGCACACCAAGAATTCAATGCAGTAAAGTCACAGTGGATGAAGAAATCTGCCAGACACCCCACCCCTTTAAGCAATTTAGTCATGAATGTCAAACAGTCTGTATATTGTTCCTGCTGTGCTGTGAGGTAATTTGTTTCCTAGTGGTTGTATGTGTAATAAGTGGTTTATTACAGTCCTAAATGACCACTTTAATTCCCCACTTTTGTGCTTTTTTTGTACTGAAAGTTTCTAATATTCATCAGACAGAGTGTACATAATATAAATATGGCATTTTGCAGTCCTTGATGATACGCCACCCCAATTAACATCAATAGCCATTGTGTCTTGACTACTAACAAAGTTACAGCTTTTTGCAGAGCTCTGACTTAAAATCAAATGGGAAATTGTCTGTTGTTTGTCGTTCAGGTAAAGCCAGTCTTAATCACAGACACAAAAATCAAGGGCTCTATTTAATGAAGGATTTTACCACAATTAATTCCAGTTTTATGGCGCTTTTCCATTGCATGGTATCGGCTCTACACGTCTTGACTCTACTGGCTTTTTAAAAATTTTTCCATCGGGCAAAAGTTGAGGATAGTATCTGGTGCAGATACCACCTCTGCTGAAGTTCCAAGTGATCCGAGCAGATCCTAAAAGGTGACATGAAAACTGGGAAATACCCATGAAAGGAACAAAGGAACTTGTGTCATAGTTGATAATCTGTCCATTAAAAAAAAAAAAATCATCTTTCATCATTCAAGTCTCAGTAACACTATTAATGTGAAGCAGCCATTTGGAGTTGGTCTTGTTAACGTATTTATTTATTTTTTAATAAATAAAACACTTGTGGGGCTCTGATAGAGAAGGGCGGAAAAACTGGTCAACACGCCCACAAGCGACCTGTGAGGCTTCACTGTGAGGGGATACTGTCAGCACTCAGCAATGGAAAACGAAATCCAGAAAAGTAACCAGTACCAAAAACGTAGAGTCGAAGCAAATAGAGCCAACACCATGTAATAGAAAAACACCATCCCTGCATTTTGATTGGCTGAGAGGCAGTCTGATGAGTGCCAGTATCTTGTGGTATTGGTGCTCCATCAAGTTTATATGGCTTTGTGCCTGCAACCACATCACACCAGCGCCAATGTAGCATATAATGGCACTCCCTCCTGCATTTTATGGCTTAATAAATGCCTGACAGCTCATTGTTCAAACCAAAAAAAAAAAGAGAGAACACACAGGAGCCACAAAACAAAATTCATTGGCTGTAATTGCTTTTCCAGCCAGTGGAGGGCAAGCTTGTATTCAGGATGGTGTTGTTGATATCAGCACACGCAAAGCCACATGTGTCCTTTTTATTGCTCTCTTGTCAAATTCTGTGCAGATTTATGACACGCCCTGATGTGAAACAGAAGCGCCTGGGAGACTTCTTGGACTGGAGCCTCACCACCATATCCCATAGCAATGACCAGTCGGTGGCAGACATAGTTGTGCTGGATGGCGCTCTGCAGTCTCTGGTAAACGCACAAGCTCACTCAGCACACTGACGCCCATGGTGTGAGCGTGTGTGTGCAAGTTTACAAGAGCCGACACGTTTCACAGAATCGGCAATGCGGTTTTGGCAGGTGTATCATGCACCTGTTGTGCTGCGGCAAGTGTCTTGTGTGCTCCAAGCTAAACAGCAAATGCGAAAGGGGCCTTAGTTGACTGTAGTTGTTATCAAATCCCATTTTCACCCCATTTCCCCTGGTGCCTCTCAGCGTTAAGCCTACCGTCATTGTCAGTCACTACCAATGATGCAGCGTCATTTCAAATCACTTCCTATCAGCTATGCTAATTAAATGCACGCCTCAAGCAAAGAGTGTGACATTCATATTTTTGGCCCAGAAACTTGCAGTGCATGTTAAGAAACCGTCTCTTTGTGATACAGGCTGCAGCCTATGTGCTGCTTGAGGCATTTAAAACTGGCTCTGTGTGTTCAGATAGGAGGCCTGCAGGTCCTATACTTACTCTTCTTTTTTTTTTTTCCCTTTTTTTCTTTTTTTTTTCTTTGTTGGGGAGATTGAGGTTTCTTCCTACTCAGTAACAAGTCCTTGCTGGAAGAAAAGTGGTTAATGTGAAATGTGGTGGTGAGATTTATGGGGTATTATTATTTCTGAATAATTTGTCAGAAAAATACATTGTTTCACATGCACATGCAACAACAAATGCAACTACTGTATCTTGTATTGTGGATTGATCTGGTTGTTTTATTTGTGTTATCTCAGGCACAGCTTTTCAAACATGGAAAACGAGAAGACTTATTACAGTACGGTAAGTGTCCTTTCAGTAGCCATGCATACTTGAAGTAAGATTATCGATTAATATAGTAATTTGCTTTCATTCATTCATAGGTTAAAACCGGCCATGTAACATATTAGTGTAAATATGACTACAGTGTGCAATATATGCCACAATGGTAAATTTGCCCACCTGGTTGGCACCTATTGCACACCTGACTGGCCAGGAAGGGGCCCCTGTCACTATGATTCTTCACATTTCTTCCCTTTTTAGCTATCTTCTGTGGGTTGTTTGGGGTGTTCGTTCTTGCCCACTATGAGGGTGCTGTCCTGTTTTTGTATGTTGTAAACTTGTGGGCCTGTAAAGCCCTTTGAGACTGTAAACAGTGATTTGGGGTTCTAAATAAACTCAAGATTCAAGATGATGTTTTATGGGTCACTCCAGTTGCACAAGTACAGACGTGTGAAATACTTTTGCTGGGAGGCTCCATGAGAAAGCAGTTAATACTAAATATAAAAAGACAAATACAATATAATAGTAAAATATAAGAACTATACAGAAAAATATAAGAATTGAACTATAAGTCTGTCATTTTGATTATGTTTTTCTGTCTATTGAAAGCTTTACAAAGCTTTTCATAATTTATATAAATCAAGGGAAACAAAAGCAAAGGAGTTTCTCCTTTCTCCTATTATTGCTGGCATGCACATTGTCACATACTGTTACTGTTATTATTGTCACATATTGCTCGTCTTTGTTCTGTTGTGATACAGACTTATTAGTGTTAACAATTTTTTTTTTACTGGAAATGTCTCAAGCATATTTGAATGCATGGTTCCGGTGATATTTCCCTTTTAAAGATCGTAAAGGAATACTGAGTACTTTCCTGTTATGTGATGAGAACATGAACACCAGTCACTTTGCACCTGATTGACCATTTGCTGATAACACCACATATGTTATTATAATGTTAAATATTATATTTTATGTTAAGTGACTAAGGTACTGTGTTAATCACTTAGCAGGAAGTTCACCAATGGGCCAGTCATGGTATATTCCATGGTATATTCACATGGTATATTCCCTTAAACATAACACTGTTGTTTTTGTTCCACAGCTCCTACAGTTCTGCAGTGTCTGGAACAGAAGCGTATATCAGAGAGCGGCCAGGCCATGCTGAGGAAGCTGGGTGTCAAACTGATCCAGAGGCTCGGCCTCACCTTCCTGAAGCCACGTTTGGCCAAGTGGAGGTCAGACCTGAGACTAGCCCCTTATATCTAAACGTGTGAAACTGCTAAAATGTATAACTCATTTCAAATGTAAAGAAAATTGGTGGCAAGTACCATTTATCGGGGTTGTGTCCTAACCACAGTGGCCTGGGTTTGAATCCAGTCTGGGCCCTTTGCTGCATGTCATGCCTCTCTCTCCACTGCCTTTCCTCTCTCTGTCTGCTGTCAGTATCAAATAAGGAAGAAATGAAAAGAAAAAAAAAAAGAAAAAATTTAGTTTGCTTCTCCATTGAACTGAAGTGTGCCTTGCCATTAAACTTAGACTACTTCAATAAGTTAATTGTTTCATTGTTGTTAAATTCTCTAATTGTTAGTAATTTATCTCCTTCACTAATTTATTTTTTGTAGTATTGTTTATTTCATGTGATTTTTATCTCTTTCATATACAAATAAAATGTGATATTATTATTATTATTATTATTATTAACAACAACAATAATAATAATAATAATCATGATGATGGTAATAATAATAATAATAATCATGATGATGGTAATAATAATAATAATAATAATAATAACAATAACTTAGATTTATATAGCGCCTTTCAAAACACCCAAGGACGCTTATTATTATCAAAGTATTATCAGCCCCAGTGCATCAAAGGCAGACTTTCACGGACTGTATCTTTGTGGAGATTGGGTTACACTAAACAGGTCACAGCAAGCTGTTTTGTTTTTGGTGTTTTTGTTTTTCTTTCCCCCTAGGTACCAAAGAGGAAACCGTTCTCTAGCAGCCAACCTTGCTGCGTCCCAGCCTGCTGTAACCGGTGCAGCTGTGACTCCTGAGGTGGAGATGCAGGAGCAGGAAGAAGACTATGACATTCCTGAGGAAGTGGAGAACATTATTGGTCAGTGTCTGCTTCTTCACGGTTGTTTAGAAACCTTGTCACTGTACTACATCGTCTTTTGCAACATACATTTTTTTGTATGTTTTATTTCACAGAGCATCTGCTGGTTGGACTGAAAGACAAGGAAACGATTGTGCGCTGGTCTGCAGCCAAGGGGTAAAACCTCCATGTGTCACTGTTATCAAGCTATCAGTTCTGAGAAGTTCACAGCAGGACATGTTTGTTTTGTTGCCTGTGTTAGTCTTCACTTCAAAGGTGACTGTTTATGTGTTACAGCAATAATCTGTTTTATTTTCCTCAGCATTGGGAGAGTGACTGGGAGGCTTCCCAAGGAGCTGGCAGATGAGGTGGTTGGATCAGTGCTGGATTGCTTCAGGTAAATTCATGCTCGAGGCAAACCGACTTTCTCCATCTGTCACGCTATGCAACTTTAATCTCAGTCACCCAGTAATCACCAGTTTGTTTGTTTTTTTTTTTTATCAAGTGACCCAGTCACATAAGGACAACTTTCCTAGCCATATGTGTGTTAACTTGTGTTGTGTGGGTGTTTAAGCTTCCAGGAAACAGACAACACTTGGCATGGTGGCTGCCTGGCGCTGGCAGAGCTGGGCAGGAGAGGCTTGCTGCTGCCTTCCAGACTGCCAGATGGTAGGTGTCAACAACTTTGACATTGAACTAGTCACCACAAGACACGTACATTATTGTTTCAAGACAGTTTTTATCTTATTTATTTGTCTTCTACAAATTAACAATATTTACAACACCACAACCCTCATAGTCAGTTATATACAATACAAAAAAAATGTTCCAATTTAAATATTAAGACCCCATATAAACAATGTCTTTTACTATTTTCAATCAAGTGGGAGACATAATATGCACATACAGCTATCTTTGACAGCAAGTCTCTGGATTTAAGGAGATTTGTTTAGCAGTGGATGTTGTGGCTGAATCACACAGGTCACCTGCTGTTCCTATCATTGTTGACTAATCTTTCAGAGCTGCATAAACATTTAAATGCTGACATTGTAGAAATTGATCCTTTCAAGTGGAGGCTTTACAGTGCAGTGATGAATGTTAAAGATAGCCTGTCCAAATGACAAAATATTCCACCATTCAGAGTTTATGTAGTCTCTTAGTCTGTTTATATTAGCAGCAACGAGGTCTCCTCCTCAGCATCCGCCCGGACTGTTTACCCTTTGCTTTCTTGTTTGGTTTCTGGCAGTGTTGCATAGCTTGGTCACTGCTTGTTCTTTTTAGCCTCCTTGCCATTGCGCTCTTCCCAGCCTCAGTTGGCCGCTTCTCTGTGTCGATCAGAGTTGGAGCAGGGGAAGAGTTTGGGCTTGCAGCCTCTGTGGAGTCATCTAAGGCGCTGTCTGCAGTGCTGACACTGCAGGAGGAGGCTGCAGAGCTCGCACTGGCTAACTGACAGAGTGCCAGTGCTGCAGTTTGCCTCTGGTCACAAGGTTCCTCATCTAGCTCAGTATCTGGCCCCTGCTGAAGACCCTCTGAAGTGCTGAGAGTGGAGCGGTGGTCTGGGCTGCAGTGTGGCACTCTGAGACTGAGGTTCAGAGGCAGTTCCTCCCCATCTGATTTGTCAGTGTCAGGGCAGCTTGCTCTGTGGTCAGATGAACTGACATCTTTGCCCTGGTCCCTTGTTGAGAGGTTTAGGGGAGCCAGATCATCCTCTGTATTGTCATTATCATGATCTTGCTCTGATGAAGAGTCTGGACATTCCTCAGACACTGATGAGGATGGATACCTGCTGTTCTCAGCTGACCTGAGAGAGACAGAGAAGGAGATTGAGAAAACAGACCAACATGTTCAATGGGTGCTAATTCCTAGGAAACATCATTGTCCAGCTAGGAGTGCAGCTCACTGGGGTCTTAAAAATAATTTATTGGCATGGACATTCAGTGATATCACCTTACATAGCATGCCCACTTTATTGCCAAACATTTGTGCCAATAAATAAGTTTTAAGACCCTATTAAGAGTTCTGTTTTCCTCTTTGGACTGCCAACTTTAAGTTATAATATAGTTCAGTTAAGCTAAGCCTGATCATCAGTGAACTGCCATTTGTCAAGTCAAGCCATCTTTTATTTCCCTACAAGGAAAATTTATTATGCATTTAAATTTGAAAAGTATTTGGACATTTTAAAACAAAGAATAAAATATAGCATCGATAACCACCAACAAAAAAATCTGCATTTTTATGCTATCACAGTTGGGATCAATTATTTTCTGAAACTCTTAGTGACACAGTTGGCACCTTGACACACCATGCAGGGGGCATTGACTGTTTGCTGCCAGATAAATACAGGAGTATAGTGATTTTACTTACCCTCCACCAACATGAGTTCTCAGCTGGAGCAGGCTTTGTGCAGATTCCTCCTCTTTTAGATCTGTTCTGATGGGTTGTGAGTTGGCTGCAGTGTGTCCTCGTTGGGAGGTGGACAGAGGCTCACCCAGGAGGGTGTACTGTGGGGCCTCTGTGTCCCTCTGGATGACGTGTGAGTGGCTGGGTCTGTCCGGGGACCCCGAGGCTGAGAGACCTGCCTTAGGGCTCATCCTGGTTGCCTTGTCTCCACTTTGTCTCTCATTGTTCTCCTCCTCCGGTGATTTGTTGTGGGGGTCATGACTAGGAAAAGGGAGAATATATCCATAATCCTTAGGCCCAAGGGCTGGCCCATACAAATCCAAAGGATGATATCTGGATCCTGGAAAGGGCATGGGCAGCTCATGGGGTCTGTGCAGGCTGTAGTGCAGAGGTGGTCCTGGTTGAAGGGAGTGGCAGTATCTGTATTGATACTGGGGGAAGAGGGAAGGGTGAACTGGGGCGAGGGGTTGTGGTACCACTGGCCTCTGGGGATCTAGAAACTCTGGGCGGAAGGACGGATGGTTTTGCTCGTTTATGTGGTGATTTCCTGAGAGGTAGTAGGGAGGGTACAGGGGGCGGTCAGGCAGGAGATAAGGAGGGTATTCAGGAACCATGGGAGGGGGGAAAGGTTTTAAAGGAATGGATGCTGAAATTGTGCCCCATGGAAAGGCGGGGTGGGTGAAAGGTGGGACAGGAGCTTGTGGCTCCTCTGACTGCGGCACGGGTGACCTGAAGGTTTCTGTTCCATCACGGTTGGGTGTGACAGGAGAGAAGGCAGATGGGCGTGGCAGCGACTTCGCCTCTTTGTTGTCCTTGTGTTCTCTCTCTGAAGCTGGATTTGGTTTCGTCACCCTCTGACTGTCCTTCCTGACTGGACTGTCACAGCCAACGTCCACTTCTTCGACGTCTTCCTCACTCCTCCCCTCTTCGGCTTTGTCGTCTTCAACATCTCCCTTTTTCTCAGGACTAATGGTCTGAACTGCAGGGAGGGGACCTGAGCTATCCTTGACTTTGACAGGAGAAGGCACACCCTTTGCTAAGGGCTTGACTTGTCTGGCTGTTTGCCCACCTTTCTGTGACACCAGGGAAATGGAGTTTTTACACAGGTTGTATTTCATGTGGTTGAAGAGATGGGACTTCTCATTGCAGGTGAAAGGACACTGGAAACACTGGTACTTGAAAGGCTTGCCTGGTGGTCGGGGAATGTAGTGGGGCCTCTTTGGCTTGCGTTCCTGAGCAGTTTCCATCTTGACTCTTGCTCACTTTCTCTGAAAATAAAACACAAGAGTAGACATCACAGTTGAATAATAAGCTAAGTTTTACATTTCTTTCAGCTCCTATTCTCTTTGAGAGTATCATTCTTAAGCATGTAAGAATAACTCATTGTGGAGCATTGCTGGTTTGGGACCACATTCTCACTTAATTCACTCAGGAGCATTACTCTTGCAGAGTTGCTTGACTGGTTCAGGTGGTGAGTGGCTCACATTGGAAGTTTTTCTTTCCATGTTTCCTTAGCTGCTCAGGCAGAAAAATCCCTAGGTGTACTAAACAGTGCACCCTCAGGCTAATCTATTCCTGCAACTGTTACTTCACCCGAGGTTGGACACCAAACATAGGGAAATAGTCAACTATGAAAACCCACATGCTGTATGCAAAGTACCTGCGTGTTTGCATAGGTACACTTGTGCCCCAGTGTGGTTTGGTTCATTGGTAGAAGCATACAAACGCCTCTATGTGGCCTGCCTCAGTCTGTCTGTCCTTCTATCTGCTCTATTATCATTACAGTCATCTATTTCATAAGGTGCTAGGTAGGCAGACGAGGCACTCAGTAAGTCAGACCTCGAGGGCATGTAGAGACTTGCTCTCTCTCTCTACGCTACTAAACTCGATGCTGTCGGCGTGGGAACCATCAGCCACCTGCTTCCCATGACTACACCTGCGGGATGCACTCAGCTCCCATTCATCACCTGATGAGCTCACCGATTCAGAGACAGTGTGGCTTGGAGTTCTTCAAGAAATGCCTGTGTGATGCAACGAGCAGCGTGAGCCGCAGCAGTGGAAACCAGCCGTTCCATCTGAACCACGGACAGTTGTCATTTGAAACACTTCGCATTCCCCTTTGTAATGAAACGCCACCTCGAGCTGTGAGTTAGGTGTTGCTGGGCGCCGCTTCAAGGAACCTGCTTGTCATGTGCTGTCGCAAGAAGTTGTCACTCAAGTTTCTGTCCAGGTGTAGTAGCACGCAAAGCCACTCCCTTCTTAAGAACATAATTTGATTTGGAAATCCTGTCGTTACTTTGTCATCTCGGTATGATTGTAATTTAGTCAGAACTTTTTCTTCCTAAGAAATATATTTATTTTACATTGTGTTATATGGACTCAGATGATGTCCTCTATGATTAATATTAAACCCTAGTATCCTTGTGTTTATTATTAAAATGTTCAGAAGGTTATATTTTTCTGGCTATGTTTTATAAAGGTCTTTCACAGGTGTGTGTTGCACTGTGTGTTGGTAAAAGTAGTGTAGACACCAGATAATTACAATCCAAAGATAACAGGTGCATGGGTTATTGCTGAGCTAAATACACCTGTATCCTCACTAAGCAGTAAGTAAGAGTCATTGCCACCAGCATGCGTTCTCTTTGATGGAGCACCATAAATAGTAACTGGTCTCTCTACTGAAAGGTCAAATAATATCAGCGTAATTCTGCTCCTTTGTTAATAATTGTGTTGAGGGAAAAAAAAGATTGTCTTACCTGCTCTGGTTGTGGCAACAGTGTCTCTTGAGTACTTCGTCTGCAACAGAGTGGCTCTCCACGATCCGAAGCCAGTGTTAATCTCTGAGCAGGCTGTTTTCTACAGTATGTGTTAAGGTCCGGAGTGTGTTTGTGAGCGTGTGCGAGCGCTACTTAGTGATGTTTAGTTGTGTGGTGAGTTCCTCTCTCTTAGGTGTTGTCTCACCAGGAGGTGGGGCCTCAGCCCAAACAGCAGGGCCCTCAGGCAACACTGATGTACGTGATATTAGTCAAGCCTCAAGCGATGATTTACATGATGGGTGTGTGTGGGGAGGGGGGGCACTCTCCCTCCCCCTTCCTCTTTCCTGTTCTGTGTCTTTCTGCTCTTTTGTGGAAATGGCCTCAAAGCCATCATCCGGGTAGCTAGACCAAGCTTAATTTTGCTGTTACTCTAAATAACCTGCTGATTGAAATCAAGGTATCAAGTTTCAAGTTGAGCTGCAGAACAGCAACCTGAAAAGATGGCTAACATTTGCATACCGCCATGTAAAGTTGGAGCTGACTCTGTTTAATTGTAACTGACTCTTTATGTGACCAAACGGACCATTCAAATGTAATGCTGCAGATCTAAAACCTAGTACCCTGTTAACCACTTAACTTCCAAAATGTCTAATATATATCTAATATATGACATAAGGCAAAAAAAATCTGCTAGCAGCAATTGTTAAGTGTGTGATGTCCATTTTTTTCATGGTTTGTTTAAGAATAATTCCAGTTATTTTCAGCTGGGGTCTTATTTTCTTAGTTTTCCCATCATGAAAGTGGATCATGATGAAAATTTCATCATTTGCACTGTTGTATTTCCAGATGGATTGCAGTTACCTGTCTTTGATTTGCTGCATTCAGAATTTATCACAATATTTCAGCGATAATAATCCAATTGATACTTTTTTTTTTTTTTTTACCAGTGTTCATACACTTCCTTGTTTGCTTTGCATCTTGCCAGTCCTCTGCTATTCACATCATGTCAAAAGAAGCAGAAGAACGGGTTTTTGTCGCTTCAATTTGAAAGCTTTCGTGTGTTTTCTCATTGAAACCTCCATAAATTCCGTTATTTATGAATTTAATCAGTCATACACAAGCATCATGAGATGTTTCTTGCATTGTGTGAGCGTTGTTAATTGTAAAATAATTGCATTAAGTTGAGCATAATTGATAATTGTGATTTTTATTTCATGCATTTTCTGTTATTTTACTGCTTGTGATGACACGCTTCTGCAATTTGTGATGCCAGGTGGGAGACATCACAGCCTAACAAATATTTACACATATCTAACATATAATTACCACTAGGAGGTTAGAGTGAATGATTTTTCATAGTCAGCCTTTTGTACTGACCGAGGATCTAGTGCATGCAACATCAACTCTCTATTTGCCTATGAGCTTCTAGTTAAAATAACATATCTAGTATTGCAGTATTCAGAAGTTTCAGGCAGTGGATAATTGGTCTCAGTGCAGTGTGTTGAAAGGTTTTTGTCAGTTTTTGGATTCGACTTTCGAGGATTACTTTTCTACACAATCAATTATCAAATTGACAAAAACTAGGAAAATAAGACCCATCTTGAAAATATAATCCTTGAGGTTGGATTATGTTCGCTGCTTCAGGACTGTGTTGTATATCTGGAGCCAACAAGAGAGAGACAACTAATCCCTTTCGGTCGTCTGTGCTTGCAGTTGTGCCACTCATCCTGAAGTCCCTGATCTATGAGGAGAAAAGAGGTGCGTGCAGTGTGGGCTCGAACGTGCGGGATGCTGCCTGCTACATTTGCTGGTCCTTTGCCAGGGCCTATGAACCTGCAGAGCTCAAGCCGTTTGTCACTCAGATTGCCAGGTAATCCTCCTCTGCTTTGTTCCACCATAAAACTGTCACACACACACACACACACACACATACATGCCTGCACAGCTTCACTCCTAACACATTTGTATCATCTGTCCAGCAGCCTGTTTCAGTGACATGTGAGTGAATAAATACACTTGATCCTTTGCTGATAAATGGGCTGAACGATTTTCTGTAGGGGAAAATAAAACATAGTACAGTGAAGTGCTTATTTTCTAACGGCTCACATTGGGGTGCTCAACGTTGAACAGCAAAATCAGGTTGATCACTAACATTTAGATGGAATCTGCACAAGATACGTTGTGTTAGTTTTTTAGCAGTGACCAGAAGAATCCCAGAAAAACACAAAAATGTGCTTATTTTCATCATCATGTACCTCACTTTGTTCTGACAGACTGTTTTTCAACTGACTGTATCCATTGATTATGAAGTTGCAATAATATAAGTGATACCTCAATGAGCTCAACAGTTTCAGATCTCATCTAATGCCTTCCCTCTTTCCCAGTTGATTGGTTTTATCATTGTCCACCAGTATGTCGCAGCAGTTTTAACAAAATATATACTGTCTTTTTATCAGCTTTATCTGTTGGTCCCAAAGTCACATTTGCATAGCTGATGGTTCATCGGACTCAGGCCACTTTCCTGTCGATGGGGAAGTCATTTAAGCCATTAACTCCATATCAGCCACTCCATCCGCCACTGTAAATCTGTTGATCCCAAAGTCACATGTGCGTGAGTGATGGCTTGTTGGATTTATAACTTAGTTTTGTGTTGATTGGATGAAACTAGTGTCCACTCCCTTTTACTTTTTCCTTCCTTTTGTAAAAAATATTGTGTTTTTATGTTGATAAAAAGTGAAAGTTACCTGCTCAGAAGTTAAAAAAAGGTTAAAGTTCCACTGACAAGAGTGAGGGCTTGGCAGACTCTGGAGAAAGTTTCCTATTCATTTTTTTATTTTTATTGATCCCAAACTCTCATTGGCAGCAGTGATGTCACTGGCAGGTTACTGCTGTCAGACTCAGTAGTGAGTGTCGTGTTTTGGATTCCCAATTTTTTTTGGTTATTCTTATTTATTCCAATCTCATATTGATATGTTTGAAGGCTTATTGCACCCCTGTTTGTGATTGGCTGATTCTTGATCATCTATATCTTTTCATCCCAAAGTTTCATTCAGAACAGTGATGGCTTGTCAGGAGAGTTTTGTATCGATTGGTGATGATAAATGATGCTATAAATCTATTATGTAGTCTCAAAACTGTGTTAATGATAATTATGGTGAACCCTGCATGAAGGATGTCATTGGGAAAAGTCTTTCGTAACTAATACGCAATAAGGATTAGGATTTTGTGTTATGTTTTGTTGTGTTAAATATTGCAATTGCAGCATAGCTTGCAGTACATTAAACTGACACCATTTTAGAAAACCATTTTCCCTAAAGAAATGAGAAAATTAAATTGTTTTTGTATTGTATGAGAAGAATGTTTTTTATTTGTTTTGTTTTGTTTTGTTTCTGATAATGTTCAGTTAATTTATAGGCCAAAAATCGGGCTCAGCACCAGACTCTTTCACTCGCTTGCACTTTGGAAACTGAAGTAGGTCATATTGCAATCTTTGATTTCCCTTTTCCCCCTGACTAATTGTGCTGTCGAATTTCCAAGTGAGTGCTATTTCATGTTTTTCTGATTTGCATAGAAGCCGCGTTGCTCGCCTCAAACCAGTTTTTCTGTGACACATCAGTCTTGCTCGTCCTTGTGTTCCTCATGCTGCCAGCAGTGATGCCTCTGTGCCTGCCTTTTGAAACAGGCAGCAGTGTCGTCTACAGCGGCATTTTCAGTGAAAGCTATCAGAAGTTGATAATCGCATGTTGTCTGACCAGAACAATAATAAGCAGGAGTGACACCTCCATATAAACGACAGTCACCCCTTGCTTACAGGAGTCTGCCAGCCCCGTTTTGTCTCATTTGAAACTTTCTCAGCCACCAAGCAATACACATCAAATACACATCCAACTTAATCCTGCCATTTTCAGTCTTTCTGTGTTTCACTACCTCTTGGTCTTTTGTTGAATGTTTGGCCCTGCCTGTCCTCTCGAATATTTTAAAGTCACAGCGGGCAAATGAGTTGAAATGGTGAATGCTGCTTTTGTTTCTTACTTATGTCAGAAGTGGAATACAATGCAGCTGCCTGTACAGTTTACAGATACTACGTGTTTAATATTTTTGGTTCGCCGGTGAAAAGGAGATCCCCTGGTTCATTTAAACTTTGTAGTATTGCTGTACTTATGAAGTCTTGTACCATGAATTTTGCTATCTCACCCATCTTCAGGGATATGTGGGTCTAAAAATCCAAAACAACTGTTGTAAGTGGTAGTAGCAAACTACTCTATATCATACAGCACTTTTGAAAGCATTAAAGAGTGCCTTGCTGACAAGTAAATAATAGACAATAAGGTGAACTATAAAAAGCCAGTTGTGAAAAAAGTTTATATTGATAAAATGGTTAAGTGAAATAGAAATTAATATATGTGTCTCTAGAAGCGATCTAAAGGAATGTGAAGTAATCTGTGATTTCAGACATCAAACTCAATCATTCAGTCATCAGTATCAAACAACAACCCTGTAAAATCTCCATAGATACAATATATTATGATCATTCTATGCAAAAGGTCAGTGAAGGTTTTACCTATTGCACATTTAACAAATGACACTGATTTTCGACAGCTTCAGGGTGTTGCAGAGCCTGAGGGCGCAGACAACACCCAGTCCCTTTGGGTCTGCAGACGAGACTAAAGCAACTGCCAAGAAAGCCTTGCTCAATAATCTCTTGAGAAGGGCATAATGCCAAAAGCCAGACCCAGCTGTAGAATGAATCTGTAAAACCTTAAAATTACTTGGAAATCTTGTCAGCAACCAGTGCGGAGAATCTGAAAAAGGTGTAACATGATTCTCTGATGTGCGCTCAGTCTTTGTCAATAGTAACGGTTTACCTCCTCTGTGCTGCCTTTCCTCTCGGCCTGCATGTATGGGCCTGTGGCCTCTGACTGTGCAGACCAGATCTGCAGTGTCAGTTGGAAACCCTGCGACTACCATTATCATCAGCAGTCGCAGCAACACCCTCCCTTTCCCTAGCCTACAGCGCTGCCAGGTTTCGCCTGTTGCTGTAGGTTTCGGTCCCCGTTTGCCAGCAAGGCTAGGACAAGCTGGGTCCTGCTGCTTATTCATCACAACCTGATGACATTTTGTCTCACTTTTGTAAATGTTGCATTTCACACATGATGGACACTTGTGCACACGCGTGCACACACACAGACACACACACAATCCTCCCTTTGCAGTTACATACGATGATGAGTTATATAGGATGGCCCGGCAGGTACAAAGATGAACTGTTCAATTGTTGTCGACTGTTGCCGCCCCAAACAGAAATCAGGATATCCTCTAGTAATCTGCAATACAAACAGGATTGTCTTTGTTTGCAAGCCTCCAGGGCGAGGGCAGTTATGTCAAAGTGTCCAACTCCCATATGTGGGTCTTATTGTTAGGAGGCAGGGAACGTACAGGGATGGCAAACAAAGCCAGACTGTCGCTTTGATGCATGGGTGGGTTGCAACAATTAACGTTCACACATACAGCGCCCATGAGACATTAAGAGGCCAGACCTGATGGAGAGAGAGGTTAAGGCCAATGCATAATCACAGACAACTTTCAATACCTGAGTTGAGTCGTGCTTAATCATACAGTGGCGTCCTCTGGTAATTATTGGCACCAGAGCTTAATCTGCTGTGCTGGGAACCTGCACATCACAAAGGAGATCAGTTTCCAGGTGATGATTTAACCTGGTGTTTTTTAAATCTGAGGTAATTCAGTCACAGTAAATTGAGTCATAATTGGTGCACTGTTGCAGCATGGAAACATAGGTTGACAATGTTTGCACCACAGTGAAGGAAATATTGATGAAAATTAGAATCATGTATGCCAGTATGTCCAAGCTTAAACCATAAAACTGCACATCAGACAATCACTGCTATTCAAATTCATAAGGGTATAGTGTACTAATTGACAAATGATGGTGCATTTATTTATTTAAGACGACCGTAAGGCTTCCATTTTTCTGCATTGTGTGACTGTCAGCAAACAAGATATACCTTTTAACAGAAGTGCCCGAAATGAGTTCAAATTGTTTTTCCTCAGGGGGCAATTGCGGCACCTGACAGCAAAATCATTTTCATTCTTACAAGCCGTCCTTATCTGTGTTGCTCTTCGCAGTGCCTTGGTGATCACAGCCGTGTTCGATCGAAACGTCAACTGCCGAAGAGCCGCGTCAGTGAGTGCTCTGGCCCTCGTCCCAAGTTTTCTTAACACAAGATATACATTTGCATGGCAGACGTTCATTTTTATCTCTCGTTTCTTTCCAGGCCGCTTTCCAGGAGAATGTTGGCAGACAGGTTTGCGGCTTCAGTATTGACCTCTTTTGCTTTATGACTAACAGAGTTTCTGTGATTTGAAGTTTATTTTCTGCCAAACATCCAAGTCTTGCTCAAACTTGTCTTGTTAGCGAACGCTTTTTGAAGTAAAGTAATAGCCTCCAAAGAGGGCCAATCAACCGATACCAGCATTTGGCTACAGGGCGGTGCAAACCCACTTAATATGCCAACGGTCTTTGGAGCCATAAATCTCACACTCTTAAAATCTGAAGACCATTACTTACGTTAGTTAAACTTGACATGAAGCTAGTCATAACCAATCTGATCATCATCTTCCCTAAACTCAGCCATGTAAGCCATTCTTTTTTCTCGACACACTGAAAACTCCTCACTTATTTGCTGTCTGTTTTGTTCTTGTTTCTCACAGGGCACTTTTCCTCATGGTATTGACATCCTAACCGCAGCAGACTACTTTGCGGTTGGGAATCTGAACAACTGTTATCTGACAATTAGGTAAGGCACAATTATATACATTTGTAGTTTTAAAGGGCCTCAGCTTTATTACTGTGCTCTCTTTTTTAGTCACACAATAATTAAAACGGTGGTTTGTTAAGTTTTAAACAAAAATACATCCATCAGTACATCCACCAGAGAGGAGTATCCCATCCTACCTAATTGAGACTTTGCAGATTTGCTCTGCTAGATTTCTCCCCTAAACTTCATGTTTGTGTTGGGTGCAGTCTCTAGTGGGTAATCATCTGCACGCACTGCAAATACCAAATGGGACTTGAAAGGGACTCACAGAACTTGCTTCTAAACATCTACGAGCGAGTGCTTTGACCAGAGAAAGCTGGGCTTACCCAGAATATCTGAAGCTCCCGCTAAAAGAGTTTCTTCACCTCCACTCCTGCTAGTTATTAAGAAAGAGAAGAACGGAGGATTGGGCGCCCCGGCAGCTCACCTGGTACAGTGCTAAGGCTCAGTCCTGATCGTAGAGTCCTGGGTTCAAATGGGACCTCAGGCCGTTTGCTGCATGCCATCCCCTCTCTCTCCTCTGCCTTTCCTGTCTCTCTCGACTGTGACTGTCAAATAAAGCAGGAATGCCAAAATGATCTTAAAAAAAAAAATTCTAATTTCAAATGATTACTGATGTCACTACTGAATTTGAGTTACCTCTCCTTGCCATCTGGGACTGGCCTTGGGTGAAAAATTGCCTGGTACAAATTTAAGGTATTTGCAACAAAATGATGCAAAATGTGGGATTGGAGATATTAAATGGCTCCAAAATAATATTTTGACCCACATTTCATCCTGGTTCAGAGAGTGCAGAGTCTGAACTCCATATATGCACCTTAAACTACTTCAGTTCCCCCTCAGGACAGACATGTAGATCTGATCATTGTAGGTCAACAATATCAGACACAACATGCCAGACAAAATATTCAGAGTTAAATAAAGCACACATACCAACAAAAGTTGTTGGTATGTGTGCTTTATTTAAAAACTCAACATAATAATGCTCCACCCATTGAGGAATTGTCACCAGTGGCAGAAATGTGTCACTGCTAGCACAGCAAACCTTTCAGCAGTCCAAACAGAGAAGGATGCTATCCTCAGGGTGTGATTGACTTCAGAAAAATACATACCTTAAAAAGCAATATTAAATCAAGATGTAGAATTTTAACTAATAAGGTGTTTGACTGAAAGTTCACACATTTTGCCATTTCAAGTAATGAACCCTTAAGAGAAAAATGTCTCGAAACGTGTTGCTCCCTGTTCTCCTTGGATCATAGCATCTGTGCAACTAAATATTTCTTTGTTCTTTCCTCACAGTGTCTACATCGCTAGTTTCCCAGAGTACACCAATGCCATGATAGACCATTTGGTATCCATGAAGATCAACCACTGGGATGGGTGAGAGCTCACACTGTCCTGTCTTCATAAATGCCACCAAATGCGAAGGATAAGGCCTCAGCTGCACCGCTTCGTTTGGCTCTGAAAAAAGATAAGCAGTCATCTTTTTAATGCGTTTTTTGCAGGGTAATCCGAGAACTTGCCACCAAAGCACTTCACAACCTGACGCCTCAAGCGCCTGATTATATGGCAGCCACGGGTAAACAATGTCACCTTACCTGTTCCCCAGGCAATGGAGAACATCTAAAAGTATTTTGCATGTAACGAATACATTTTGGCAGTTAACTAAAACCTGTTATTGTGGTACATGAGTGCATTTTTTAGATTCTGTTTTTTTGCGTGTTTGCTTCAGTTTTGCCCCAGCTGTTGCCCATGGCGGTGGGTATCGACCTCCACGGTCGCCATGGAGCCATCCTGGCATGTGCAGAGATCACACATGCGCTGTCCAAGCTGGGCACTCAGAGCAACAGGTAGACTTTCACTATCCAGTCAAACAGCCATAGAGCCAGCTGAGGACACCCTGATGTTTACGCATTTTCCAACCATTTCTTTTACCTGAGGAGTGGTAGAGTTACATTCTACTTTATTTATGAGTGTTAGGGAATCTCATGTTTTGCCTCCCTGTTTTTGCTGTCCTGCAGGCCCCTGGTGGACCTGATCTCCTCAGAATGTGTGGATGGCTTAAAAAACCTTCACCAGCTGGTCAGTGTACTTTGGTGTGCAAACAAAAGTTGTTGCTTGAAGTAATACAAACTGTTGTAAATCTGTTGCCTGTCTCTGACTTTGTTTGTTGACATACTTCCAGCTACTTGACAGAAAGCAGTACAGGTAGGCAGCAGGAACTGATTTACCTCTTTACCTAATCCCCAATCATACGTTGCTGGATCTGTGATAGTAAAGAAGCCCTCATACACACTTTTCTCCATCTAATAGTTGTGTTTTTGTGGGGGTTTTTTTTGCACAGGGGTTTTGGTGGAGAGCTGATGAGGCCAGCAAGTAAGTCTAAAATCAATCAGTGATTTGTTGCAAAAAACATAATTCATCCATACTAAAGCATTTTTTTTTCTTCCTTCAGTGTGCTCTCTGATTGAAAAGATGTCTCTGTCTAAAATGCCTTTCAAGGACGACCCTGTGATTAGTAAGTTTTAAACAAAGACTCTGTGTTTTAATCAGGTGCATTTCAGTAGTGTGTAAGATGTTGTATCTGCTGGCCGGGCCTATGGGAATCTAACATTGTGACTGTGGGTTTCAGCTGGCTGGCAGTGGCTAATAGATGACACTCTGAAAAGTCTGCATCTTATGTCTACTGGAGTGAGGGATGACATCAAGGTAATGTTACCATCATGAATTTATTATTGTTTTTTTGTGTGTTTTTTTTTAGTAAAATGGCCTGAACACTGGATAAAGAAAAGAGATTGTTTTTAGCTGATGTCGTTCTTTTGCAAAGAAGATACAGTTTTTGCAGAGTAACTCAAAAAAGCGGTTGCACTTTAATATTTAATAAGGAGTTATGCGGCATCTGTGTTTATCGGGTTTTGCATCAAGACTTCAAACATCACTTGATCATCAGAACTGAACACCCCACCAATTTATTTATAAGATACCACTCCTCATTCAGAATAATGAATAATATAATAATTTTACTTAAGCACATTTAACCACATTTACAAAGTGCTTCACGTAACAGAAGACTGACAAATAAGAATAAACATCTAATATATGGAGAGAATTTAAAATGGATAACGGAAATAAACCGATTAATACGAAAACAAAGAGTAGGCTGAAAATCTTCTGTAAAGCCAAACCTATAGAAGTAAGTTTTCAGGAGTCGTTTACGGATTCAGCAGATCTGATAGATTGGGAGAGATCGCTGCTGCTTTTGTCTTTTCCCTCTTGGTGTTTCAGATCTTTTGTGTGTGTGTGTGTGTGTGTGTGTGTGTGTGTGTGTTTTGTTTTTTTGTTTTTTTTCTTTTTACATTGGTCCTGCTGTCCATGTAGGATGCAGCGGTGTCAGCCTTGGCTGCCTTGTGTGAGGAATACTACCAGACCCAACCAGGCCTCGCCAACTCTCAAATGCAGGGTGAGTTGGAATGAAGTTTCCTCATTTCTGAAGAGACTGTGTTTAGTTACTTCGCTGGAAACCCGGTGATTAGGTGTTGATTTATGGTTCGTGGCCCTGTGGAATGAACATGGAATGGATTTAGAGCTACAGTAGTAATTAATGTTTTGAATTTGAGAACAGCTTGGTATGGTGTGTGCATTTGTGTTTGTATGTGTGTGCAGATATCTTAATATCCCAGTACGTTGCGGGGTTGAAGAGTCCAGAGATGTTGACTCGCTGTGGATCTGCTCTCGCACTGGGCTGTCTGCCAAGATTTATGATCCACGAGAAACTGCGGCAGGTGTGTTTACAGTGTGCGCTCCTTTTGTAGCCTTGGAGCATATACATCTCACCGTCTCACTATATAGATAAAAGGTGGTGTGTGTGTGTGTTTGTCTGTATTAGATCCTGGAGGGCCTTCAGCAGGCACGCAGCGTCACCCAAAAAGAGGAGAGTTTTGCAGAGGCCAGGAGAGATGCAGTCAAAGCCCTGGCTCAGTGAGTGATTACTTTCTTACAAACGTCTCATTTTCTTACCTTCCATCTGCTTTTGTTTGTCTCTGGTGTTACACATTGTTCTGTTATTGTTCTCTCCTGGCATGTGCTCCCTCTTCAGTTCCCATGCCTCCTGTCCAGTTGTCTTATCTCGCCTGTCTGCTCAGTGAACAGCTTTGTTAACGCGTAGACTGAAAAGCCAAAATAAACAGCCAGCTGCCTCTACCTGCAGGACCTGAATGACATGCCCGTCCTTCGCTTACCTCCGCTGCTTATTTCCCTATCTTTTTTTTTTGGAAACCCTCATTTCACCTCTGAATCTGTCCTCTCGCTACACTCCCAGTCTGTTCCCAGGGTGTGAACATACTCATCTCTCTCTGTGTTACCAGAGTGTGTGTGAAGGCGGGCGCTCGCTCCAGCGGGCCGCCAGACTCGGTCCTGTGCTCGGAGAATGTAACCGAGGTGTTCGGCGCCCTGCTCGACAGCATGAACGACTACACCACAGACAGCAGAGGGGATGTTGGGGCCTGGTGAGTTAAATACGCACACAAACCCGCATGTATGTGCACCCGCTCCACGCACTTTTCTTCAATTTGCCTCGGGGAGCAGGAATGTTCGCCTGCTTGAGGCCTCTGCTGTGTCTCTGTCCTCCACCTCGGGACATGAAGACATGTCACGCCTGTCTCACTGGTAGCCCCGGGCCATGCTTACCTACTCCCAGGAATGTCACCAGGCTTGTCACTTGTCCTCACAGTGTGGGATGGGCGGTTGCTTCACCCTCCATAGTAAGCTCTCTCTTGCCGTCATTCTGTTTGTCTTCAACCTGTTACGCTCTTTGTTTGCCCCTCCCTATCTCTTAGCTTTTTCTTATACCGCTCTTGAACACATGCCCACTTAGGCACATATTTCTCTTTTTTTTCCTCTAGGTACCTTCTATTCGAACCTGCCCAAAATATTTGCTAATAAGCCGACAATCCCATGTTCCACCGGTCCTGCGCACACCTGTTTCCACCTGTTCCATTTGAGTGTGTTGCTCAACTGTTGCACCTTTTCCAGGGTGGAACGAACGCCCTGACTAACATTTCACACAAACAAATCAAGCCCCGCAGCCATGACGCTCATTTGACTATTGAACGCTCAGATCTAGTGACACCAAAAGGCAATTTATAATGCGGCACTGTGCCCACATGCTTGCGTGTGCGTGCATTCTTGTGCGCTTGCGTATTTTTTTTTCATATGGAGTGTGTGCTTCATTACATTTTTGACTTTGTGTGTTTGCAGGGTTAGAGAAGCGGCAATGAGCAGCCTGATGGATGTGACCCTGCTAGTGGTCAGCAGCGCTCCAGAGCTCCTTTCCCCAGACCTGTGAGTAGGAATCTGAATCACTGAACGCAAACTGGTGGCCCCATGTCGACCGTGTCATACAGTCAGAGAAAGTCGGCTCTGAGTGTCCCTGATGAAGCACTTGCCATAAAATTACTAATATCAAACAGTGGGTTTGCCCATTAACTTTAGGACATTTGGCGTCAGCTGAAAACATCAAGGTGTGGCCACTTGACATGTCTCAGGCTAACTCAGTCCAGATTTGATCTTGTAGTTTGTCCCATTCTTGTGCTCCATAATGGAGGACAAGGATCAAGCAGAAAGAAAAAAAAATCATTCATTGATTGATAATCTTTGTCGATAATATTAATTGACAAAGTTACTCTGAATTGATAGTGATGTCCTCAGTGTAATAATTTAATCGACCAAATAATGATTTCTTTTTCTTTGTTAGTTATTTCTCCAGAAATGTAGTCAGTTTAAGTATGTGTAGCAGATATGAATTTAGATATTCTTATCACCAAACAGACTTTCACCTCTTTCTGTCTCTTTGAATGCCAGGGACTGTGGTTA
>OMLB01027979.1:16819-32412 GCA_900302555.1 Myripristis jacobus | reverse complement strand
TTAATATATATCAAAAAAAAAAAAAAATCATTCTTTGTCGATAATATTAATTGACAAAGTTACTCTGAATTGATAGTGATGTCCTCAGTGTAATAATTTAATCGACCAAATCTTTTTCTTTGTCAGTTATTTCTCCAGAAATGTAGTCAATTTAAGTATGTGTAGCAGATATGAATTTAGATATTCTTATCACCAAAGAGACTTTCACCTCTTTCTGTCTCTTTGAATGCCAGGGACTGTGGTTATAAAAAAAAAAAAAGGGTAATACACAGTCAACAAAGAATTTATGTGCAACGTATATTTACTATACATGAAGGATATTAACAAATATGGATCTTCATGCTCTAAGGTGTTTTGTCTGATTTCAGGAATAGAGCTGTTTAAATGCGAAATAGTTAATTGAATGCAATGTACACACTTGATCCTGGGTGAGTTTTCAGCCTCAAAGAAATTTCTTGCTTTAAGCCTTACAAATATTTGACTGGTTTGGACACCGCACGCACATCTTATAACTGGAAAGAGCCAGAATGCATTAGAACAGTGCTCAGCAGTGTCAAAACAGGCAGAGCTGAGCCGGTATGGATACGACTTAAAGATGAACTGTGAATTGGCCGAAGAGCGCCTAATATACAGTGTGATCCTGACAGAGGAAAGAGTCTCTTCATGATTCCCCCTCACATGTTCTGCGTTTTCTCTGCGTGCAGGGTGAAACGTATGATGTGCTGCCTGGCCCAGCAGGCGGCCGAGAAGATCGACCGCTACAGAGCCCACGCCGGCAGCGTCTTGCTGTGTCTCCTCCACAGCGCCGAGCCTGCAGTGCCTCACATCCCCCACCGACAGGAGCTGCTCAGCATTTTTCCTGTGTGAGTTATTCCTGATCTATTATTGCCAGTATAGTCAAAGCCAAGGATATTATAGCTTTGCATTATTTATTTTTATTTTTATTTCATCTTAACTCTTTATAGTTTAGTTTTTATTAGTTTCAGTGTTAGTTTTAGTCTTTTTTTTTGTAATATGGGGTATTTGCCAAGGGTGAAATTCAAAAGGTCAGAAAAAGTATTGTGTAATAAAAATTCAACACAACGTAATACCATAAAAAAAAAAAAGGTTTTTGCTTTGGATAGATGAAGAACAGATGAATAACCAAATAAACTGACAAAAATGAAAGCTAAAGACATTTTTTCAGTAATTATAGTTTATTTCAGTTAGTTTTGTAAACACAGTACAGTTTCAGTTAGTTAGCGCTTCTTTGTAAAGCCTTGTTTTCATTTTTATTTCAGTGAACAAAAATGTTTTTTCATGTCTAGCTTTCTTTATTTTGTTTTCGTTAAAGATAATAACCTTCCTCCACACTTTGTTCTAGCAGTGCACCGGCACTGGAGGAAGATCTGGTTGAAACTATTATCTTTCTGCTAAAAGGGAGAAAACGCTCTTCTTTAAACCAATCCTAGTCATCTTTGACAGCACCAAGCCTAGGATGCAGTGATAGTTCCCTTGCAAAATGGTGTCAGGGGTTAGCAGAAGGGGAGGAGAGCGCTGCCTGAAGCTGTCGCCCAGTGGCAGACTGCTCTGAACCTGCAGCTCCCTTGGCACCATGAAAAGCTGCAACAATTGCCACAAATTTCAGCATAACGTGGCACCAGAAGTCACGGAAGAGCAGCCATTTCCGCAGCTTCAAGTCAAATTTACGTAAAAATGCGAGGTGGAACCATTCCTAGTGGTGTGCCGCTTTGTAATAATTGTTGACCTCTGACTTTCTCGCTCGACTTGCTGTGTCTTTCAGCGAGGCGACAGCAAGTCTGAACTGGAATGCTCCGTCCCAAGCCTTCCCCTATATAACTCAGCTGTTGAGACTTCCTCAGTACCAGTACCACACCCTGCTGGGCCTCACTGTGTCTGTGGGAGGGATCACCGAGTCCACAGTAGGTCAACACCACACAGTCTGGGGTGCTACTAGTGGGACAGTGTCCAATCAAAGCAGGCTGATGCATTATGTAATGTTTTGTTTTCTCAGAATAATGGATTAATGTGTGTGTTGATGCCAAGTGACTGTTGTTTTATCCGCATTTCAAGGCCATAAACAAAAGTTCACATAACGATAGAAATAAAAAATAAAAAAAGGCACATAATCCTCAAATTTCCTATACTGGCAGCAATTGATGTGTGGTTTTTAGTCTGGAATATAATTGATTTTTGAATTTTATTGCCCTCAAGTACACTCATCCAGTTTGTTTCCAGCAGTTAAATTTATGAAAAACAGAACGCTAAATGACAATGTGTTACAGTGCAGGATAGACTATACTAAAGGAAAAGCTACATCAAAATGGATAAGTATGAAGGTAACTGCTCTGTATACCTAAAAAAAATATTATAAGCTGTTTAACAAAATGTAATATCTGTGTTCCCACTACAACTTTAACTGTGAAAACACACAAAACAGTCTGTCACATGACAAATTAGGTATTAATTGTCAGTGAACAATAAATATTATAGCAGAACTCGGGCAAATATCCAGATGACATGGCCTGATTCAGAATGACTGTTAAAAAAGAGTGAGGTAACATCCATAATTGAGATAAAAATGGCTAGTACTCACATTTCACATATTTATTGGGGCAACAGAAATTCACATTTTGAAGCACGTTTCTCATGAGTTGCTTGTGTCTTATGTCTGTCCCATACACAAATCCTGCTGTCAATCCTGAGTCAGAAAAAAAACATTTCTTTGCATTTGTTATTATTTAACAGGCCATTTGGCCAACAGGGGGAGCCATAGCCCCTAATGTAGTCTACTCAAACCTCTGCACATTACCTGGACTCTCTCTAAGACTCCTGACTTTCACAGAATTCTTCAAATCCCACAAATATCAGCTTGTGTGACTTTGGCCCGTTTCCACTTTGTCCTTGCTGGCGGTGTGCCGCGCAAGTGGCAACAATCTGAGCTCCCAACAATGATCCGGCCATGTCCAGAACAAATCCATCTGACAGTTCCCTCGTGCTGTCAGTGGGTGAGAATTTCCCATCAGAAGCATCTCCTCTGAATGAGAGCTTCAAAGCGTGTCTGCTGCTTCCCGCTCCCATCTCAGCTGGGGGCCCCCGAACCGAGACGGAGCCACTCCCCCCTCCTCACTCATGAAAGCCTATTCTTCGGAGGGGGACCCGGCCCATTCGCAATGATTTGTGATGGTCAGGTTATTTTTAACCTTCAGTGTTTGTGGATATAATGAGGAAAAATACGGTTAAAGCCTTAACAGGAGCGGGGAGGCCAGTAAAGCTGAACTCATCTGCCAACAGAGGCTGTAAACATATTCCCTAAGAGGCGATCTGGCTTTCTTACCTCCTCAACTCGTTTTCTCCCAGCCTTTCTCTGCCACAAATAGACCCTCAGAGAGTGACGGGACTGATATGTTTGTGCAGGAAAACTGAGCCAAGACGGCATAAATCCATGGGCCAAATGACCATTCGTATACCACATGCACAGATTCACACAGGACAGAGAGATAAAACATATGTTGATTTCTCTGACTTACACTCGACTGCAGTTCCCATAGACGCCAAATTAACTTTGTACAGCCCTACAGAGCTGCCCAAAAAGTCTAAACAGTTGTTCATCCCCAACACTGAAAAGTATTTTTTTAGTATATGAGTGTTTAGTATGCTGTTTACTAGTATTTGTGCAACATTTTTGTTCATAAAATTCAAACCTTTTCTCATAACCTTTGAAAACACAAGTGCAGTTGCCTCTGTTTGCCTTTGTGGGGCAGTGTAGATGGAGAAATCAGTCAGACGCAAAAGTAGCCAACAGGATTTTTTCTGAGGCAGACTGTGCTGCCGTGTCCCCGAATGTGAGAAATAAATATATCTCTTTCATCATGCAAGGTTACAGTCTGATCTCATAAATTTCACTTTTTTTCTTTCCAGGGCTCCTTAATGTTCAAACTCATTCAGTGCTGCATAATAAGCATATCTCCTGTTTTTATTACGGTCAAGCACGCTGTTAAACATGTTGTAAAGCATTTATATGGCCTGGGATATTTTTAGTAAGTCATCAATATGTGTGCAGGACTACAGTTGCATTTTTTTCACAGTTTTTGTAGTGCAGAAATATGACATCTAAGGTCTTGCTCACTGATTGCTATGCGTATGAGGCTATTTCTTAATATGGCAGCTTTATTGTAAGTGGAAAATAAAGCAATTCTGTGTAACATATGGTGCAAATAGTAACCTCTTGTCTTATTTTGTAATACAAGTGTTACTTTGGTTTCTTGATATGTGCAGCCTGCCATTGATACTGGCAGAAACTCAACACCGCTGCATCGTCTGTGCCTCTGTGCCCAGAAACACACAACATTTCACCTCCTGCTGCTGCACACTGACTGTTGCGCCTCCGCTTTTCCCACTCCAGGTGCATTTTTCTTCCCAGTCACTGTTTGGCTACCTGAAAGGCATCCAGCAGAACAGTGCCGCTCTCGGACAGTTTGGAGATACACTGCTGAGCATCCTCAAAGATAATCTCCATAATGACAGGTATACACACACACACACACACACCGTTAGGGCTGTGCCATGTCATATCATTCACAATAATACAGTATAAATTTGTATGCCAAAAAAAGAGTCATATCATGATATCAGTGATGTAGCAGCGTGATGACACATTTGCATACCCTGCCATACAGCAAACGGCGTTTTCTCACCACAACAACAAAGCGAGGTGAGCAGGGTAAAATAGAGTAAAAACACTAAAATAAGGTGGAGAATGAACTAGAATTAAAACAGTGAAATAAGAAATAGTAGGTTAGATATAGGCGAATGCATTTTTCATATATTTTCATCAGACAACCCCCACCCGTCACACAGTGTCACTCTCTAGGAAACACTGTGGTTATTGTTAGTTTTTGTTGTTTTTTTTTTTCATATTGCATTGAAAATCATTATCACAAATGACCCTGAAATATAATGATATTATCTTAAGGCTACATCACCCACCCCTGCACACTATACAAATGAAACTTGTAGGATTAAGTTATTAATTATTTCTCTTTTAGTGTCAGTATTTGGTGGGGAGAGTTAAATGTGCTTGTTTGCACGTGCCAAACACACCAAAAAGCCATCAGAAACATCCTGTATATGCTGTACTCATAACAGAGGATATCCTCTCTGTGATTTAAGTGGCGTTACAGTGATTTCTTTCCTTCCCTTTAGGGTGTCTGTTCCTTTCCTGAAGATGCTGGATCAGCTGCTCGCTAACAGCTGCTTTGAAATCTTCACCACACAAGAGAAGTGAGTGAAACGTAAATAGGGGAATATAGTTATGCTGTGTGAGCTTGTATTATCAGTGGGAAAAAAAAGAACATAAAGGAGGAAAAAACATCTCATAGAGCTTTATTTCTTTATGTATTTGTCCCAAGTCACCAGTTCTGTGTGGACCTGTTGGCTCTGTGCAAAGAGGTGAAGAAGTCGAAGGACATCACCAAGCTACGCTCCTGCTCGGCTGTGTAAGTCGCCCTCGTCGACAAACGTACACATTATGCATTGAAACCGAAATGACAGCGCGTTTTGACTCTGCCGCTCGCTGCTCACCAGGTTTTGTGGGCTGATGCAGTTTCAAGGCGATGTGAGGAAGAAGGTTCTTTCCCAGCTCATGATGCTGCTCTGCCATTCCTTCCCTGTGGTAAGTTGTGTGTCCTCTTTAAGCAAAAATAAGTGAAATCACAAACAAGGGCCCTTTAGAAGCAGCCGATAAATATGTAGAACACATAATTTATCAGCGACTATTCCTCCCCGTGTCCTGCGGATTGGGAGTTACACATGTCACCCCGCCCAGTAATTGATTCTGTTAGTCAGTGAGTCGCTGCTGTTCTCCTTGTGTGCGGGACAGACCGTTTTCACCGCAGCCATTTTGACCTGAACACCAAGGTCAACACGGGCGTTACTCATGATATTAATGAAGGTTTAATTAAGGTTCAGAGCCTTGGTCCTGGTATTGTCCAAACAACTCCGATATACTGTAATGTGCCAACCCTAACTACTTTTAAATCAAGGCTTTTATGTTTCTCTTAAACTTCTCTTAAAGCAAAGTGGTTTTAATTGAACTTTGACTCTGTCTTTCCCATGCACATTTTACTTTCTTGTTTTCCTTCTTATTTGTAGCATTTTTTTCTATGATTTCAAATGTGCTTTCATGCCTGATGTAAAGCACCTTGAATTGTGGTATGGTTTATGAAATGTGCTATATAAATAAACTTGCCTTGCCATTGCCTTAAATGGAGGAGAACCCTAAGTAATCTAATTGGTAAAATCTGTGTGGGCCCTGCTAATTTACATCAAAACAGCTGCTGTGGAAAAGCAAAACTCCACATTTCCTGTGTCAAACTGTCACTTTTCCTTTTCTGAGTGCCTGCCTCCGTCGCCTTTAACTTTTGTTTTTGAGAGGTTAATCAGTTGGGTTACTGTCCATACTATAAGATGATAGCATTTGAACAGTCTTCAGCCGTTCCCTGTTCTTAAATTGACTTACCACTGTACACACTCTGTCTGGAAGCTGATCAAATCCCAACAAAACAGCAGTTCTGTAGTAGCGCTGAACAAGCAATTGAAGTATTATCAAATTCACAATATGGCCAAGTGCAATATCCGACTCATGGGTGCTGCATTCTTTTTATAAAGGTAAAATATATGACAAAATATGACTATAAATTAAGTACTGTGTCACTAGAGAGATGTCCTGGCTGACAAATCTTACTCTCCAGAAGTGAGAAAACATGTTGGTTTGGTACAAATGCCAGAAATCCAAAATCACATCATCATCATCATAAGTAGTTTTTCAGTCAAAGTGTAAATTCCCACTAAAATGTTCAATCATATAGCAATCGCTATTTGTCATAACTGCAATATACATATTTTATCATTGTTCAGCTCTGCTCTGAGAAAACAGACTCCTGATTTGCCGCATGTTCCTGTCGAGAACATTTCAGGGTGTTGATTTTGGGGGGAAGCCTGTGTGGGCCCTTCCTGTCTCTGGATTTCTCATTATGATCGTGTTCTGAATAAGACAACTCCCAGTTTCTCTCGGCTGGTCCTGCAGATCAGGAAGACCACAGCCGGCCAGATGTACGAGATGCTGCTGACCTACGATGATGTCATTGACCCAGAGGTGGTGGATGATGTCATGACCCTGCTGAGTGATACGAACTGGTCAGTGGTCACGTTGGTTTTTGGTGCAATTTGTCTTTTATTTTTTTGTACTTGTGTAAGATGTCTCGGTCTGCATTGTCATGCTGGGTGTCCGTTACAGGGAAAGCGACATCGCCACGGTACGGACCCACAGGAATCAGCTTTGTGATTGGCTGGGAGTCCCCAGGCCGCAGGTGGTTACCAAGGTAATTGAAATGTGTCCATCTTGAGTCCTAAATGAGCAGAGCATATGAAGGTTGTACGAGGCCTCATACAAGCTGTGGTGTATTCACAACCACAGTCTGTGATGTCTCATATTTCAATGCGGGACGCAGGCGCCCGCTTCCCCCTGCCAAACCCTGAGCCCTGATTCATTTTTCCAGAGAATTAGTGCTTAATGAGGGCTTTGCAGAAAATTAGTTTGAGGGATTACGCTCCCTAAGCTATTTCAAACGTAAGAGCTTGATTGGATTTATGTATACAAATATCAATTGCAAACGTTTAATGTTATTTTCATCCTCTTGTTGCATTCAGTTAACCTCCGTCATTCTCTGTGATCAATAGAAGCCTGTCGAGTAGGTGTGCGGCTCCTGATCGACGGGGGCTGTAAAACTCAACAGCGACTGATCCAGCTGCAACAACATCCTGAGAGCTACAGGAGTGGACTGTGATCGCAGCCTCTCTGAAGCCGCCCCATATCCCTTCGTCTGGCCTGACTGCAGTACGTGGAACACTGAAATGTGGATGAATCAAATCTTGCTCTGCCAATTAAAATCGCACATGTTCTGACAATAAATGGACAAAAACAAAAGTTATTTTTCTGCTTTGTTATTACAACCTCTGAACCTCTGACTGAGCAATCTGTGAGGCAACCCGGAAAAAAAAATATTTCTTTGTTTTCTCCTGTGTAAAACATCCATTCAGGTCACAGTCATATGAAACACTGGATGTGGTATCGGTAGAGTTTTTTCCCCCTGTATCTGGATGTAACCAGTACCTGGAATAACACAGATAGGTGAAACTGAAACTGTAGTCTGCAGACACTCCAGGGAAACAGTTGCCATTTAGCTGTTTTGGCACATTTATGGAATGTCACTGGGGCCCTGCTTCCCCTTGGGTCCCATGCAGACCTACTTTCTCTGCATCAGTGGAGGTGCCAGAGGCTGGAGGCGTCCCAGGGCTGATAGCGGAGCCTCCCTGCAGAACAGGGACTGTTGTGTCACCGTCAAGGCTTTCTCATTAGAGCCTGATAGGGGCTGTATTGTCTCAGCCAGCTCCCTGTCTGACACTAACAAAGATGCAATTGTATGATTTTTCGATCTAGGTAGGGTTTGGTTGTTAACCATACATCGCAGAAACCCCTTAGGCCAGTAATAATTGTTAGATTGCATTACATTTTTCTATAATGTGATTAATCCAACGATATTTTCCTTTTCCTGCTGACACTGAAGTGGATTTGGGGGACTTCCCAGTGTAGACTTCCCACTCTTGGCTTTTAACTGAGTACAATATAAACGATATGTGTGGATTTGACTTGTGTAGATTTTATCAGCTCTTTATTTCTGCAAAACATTGATAGCATCTGCCCATTCTCATTACACAGTTTTTTTCCCCCAGTTAGATTCTACACCATTTGCTCTTCCTTTATAGTGACAGAGCGTCTTTGCAACACCTTGGGTTTTTATTGAAAACTGAGTTCTTATTCCAAATTTCTAATCAGCCATTTAAAAATTGATCACTTCAAGCATCAGTGTGGCGCCTCTGCATCACATTGTCACCAAATCCTGCAGAGATCCTAATCTGTAATGCCTAATTTCTCCACAGGGATCAATATAGTTCAATCTTAGGTTGGCATGACACTGTAATTGGGATAACAGGATTAGGGAGGGTGACACCACCCTTGTAACACAGGGATGGGAATCGGCAGGGACCCTCAATACGATACAGTTCACAAAGTTTGGGTGCCAATTTGGCATGTATTACAATTCTGTTAGTATGGCGATTCAATTTTACAATATTGTGTGATTTTTATTGTGTGATTTTTTGATAATGTTTTAGAAAATCTAGAAAATGGCTTTGACTGACCAGCTTATGCTAGTTGGTCAGTCAAATTTACTTTGAGCTTTTAATAGTTATTCCAGGCCTAAACATAGAAACCAGCCAGCAAAAAAACAACAACTTGAAACTGAAATAAGCACAAAGTATCCCTTCAGGGTCAAGATGGCAATCATCAAAAAAAGCCATCATGATTTGTATCTGTAATTTCCCCATCCGTAGGCCCTACAATATGAAAGCCACCACAGCAGCCATGCACCCTTCTGGACCAGCTTTTCACAGTTCCTTTGTTTCTTCAGTTGCACATGGTCGCGAATCAGCACGTACAGATGTGCTATTATGATGCATTATAAACATTACTGAGATAACAAAGTTGGGTGCACCTCTTGAATTCAAGGATTCATTGCAGCCAAGATGAATGAAATGTCAGCGATCACATCGTTCATCGTCAGATTGCGGGTCATGGCCCTATCCTGCCTGGTAACTGCTGAGTCCAGGGAAGTGGAGTGGGCTCCCTCGCCTCATACTACGCTCATTCACTCGGCCACATTCGCTTCAGCCGCCATGGGCCTTGTTGAGTTTGTCTGGGTGTAGTTCAATACCGCTGCAACCTATAATTCGACTTTAATTAATTCCCAGCTAGATGGAAATTCCTGTTGTTTTTAATGAAAGAAAAGATGTGTTTCTCTCAAGGCGGATTGATGGTAAAGCGAGCAGCTTTGCTACAGTGCTCAGGGTAGAGAGGAATGCTAATAATTCTAAAAGGCTTACAGTTCGACGGCAGTAGCCATGGCGATGCCTCACATACAATGGTGGCCTTTTAGAGGAGGGGGAGAGGGGAGGGGGCTGCTCCCTCATTGACTGAGTTTGGTGTGATATTAGGAAAGACCTCCTTGCACTTTCCACTGTTCTGGTTATTATGGGATTAAATGGTACCCATAGCAATTTGCCCGACTTAACCATTATAGAATGGACAGAGTAATAGTGTTTAGATGAAGTCAAGTCTGTCCATTGCAGAACATGAATGGAAAACAAAATAGTTGTGGTCGTTTGGATCGTTCCCTCAAAGACACTCCATATGTCTGTTTCAGGTCAGGTAGTCCGAACACTGGTAGACTTGTTGCTGAATGAATAGCATTTTATGCGTCCATATCACGTGTTTGCTCTTAAATTGGATTAAGAATGTGTGATTCAGAATCTATTTAATCCCCAAGTACGATAAATGAATACACATCCTGGGAAGTTTCTGTCACAAAACATGTTGTTTCAGCGAGGAGACTCCTAGTGTGTGGGTAATTGTATTTATAAATAGTATACATGCATTGCAACATATGGTAAGGAACATCTTGAGCTCATGATTTTGATTATAGTTCATTCCTTTTTTTCCCCCTCATGCATCATCTCATTGGGCCTTTCAGAGGACAATATAAGTGCTTTATGTAAACAGGATAAGACCCCGTCGGAGGACTTCAGAGAAGAAGTGTGTTTCTAATTTTCCTCATGATCCAATGATTGTTATCAGCATCACAGCAGCATAAATATTCAGTAGTCGTTTCCCCCTCACAACAAGTGACGCAGTTGGAGCAGAAACAGAGGCAAATATTATTCTTGTTCGCCATCGAGATAACCTCTTTTTTTTATTCTCTTATTTTCCCTTTTTCTGGTTCATGGAGGGCTGGAGCTTGTCCCAGCATACACTGGGCAAAAAGCACTATGGACTGGGCTTCAGGCAAGCCATGTAAAGTTTCCAGTCCAAGTGATTTGTCTTTGGAAGAAAAGTCTTTGAAAGCAGAGCACCTAAAGGAAACCCAGTCAAACACAAGGAGCATGCGCCAGCGTGGAACCACTGAGCGACCATAACACCCTAACTTTTTGTTCATAGGTCCTTATCGCAGCAATAATACCCTTAAGGGATTTTGTTACTGTTATTATAGGTATAAGCTGATGCTGCAAGTAAGTACCCACAATCACAGTAAACAACACATGTATTATGGCTTACACTGTACATACTTTAACACATTCTACCAGTTGAAAATGTGAGGAAACAAAGGTGGTCACTACTTCCCAATAACTCCTGGAATTACTGGCAACAATTATGGTAATTAACAGTGGAGTTAGAGCTTGAATTTGACCAAACCCATTTCTTAGCTGGAACTGCCTGCTGTGTGTTCAATCCAAGTTAAAACCGTCAAGGAACATATGGCTTATCGTGCCCAGCGGTGACAGTTAAGGGCCATAGAAAAACTGCTTCTGATTCTGCTTAAAATAATGGCGCGTAGCTTAATTATATGCATGTGCTGATGCTTGCACCCCGTTTTCAGTGTGGCCTAGCCCTAAGCTGGAGCTGTTGTCCGCCAAGAGAGTTTATTATTCCCAGGTGCTATTCCTGCTGGGACTTCCTGTGCATGCCCTCCAACACCTGGTGCAGGAGAAACAGCCTCCTTCAGCTTGTTAGTGGAGCTCAGGCTCTAATTGCCTTAAATTTATGGAGTGGGGGGTGCTGTGGGGTAGCAATTATGGGCACACTGGCCTTGCGTTGAAGATTACTTGGTGCCTTCCAAATGGGACGTAAACTTTCAGCTATAGCATGGCTTTTCAAGGTTGACTAACATTGCATCGTTTTGTGTGATATATGTTTCACGAAAGGGGGTTATTCGGAGAACATGACACACCTTCTGACAGATCTCCATTCAGAAAGCCACCACATGAAATATTGCTCTGTTTCCGCCTTGTTTTGACTAATTTGACATCACCCGACGTCTTTGGATGCTGGCGTGTGCGTGGAGTCGAAGCACTGACATCCCTGTATGTAATGTTTATGTAAAGACGGGAGCGCTCAGTGTACGTGCTCAGACACGCCATGTTCCCCAATCAAAGGATCATCAGTCTGTAGCGACTTAGTCATACAAACGTCAAGTCACACGGTCCCAGTATGCATTGTGCTGAAAATAAAACGAAAAGAGAGGGAGGAAAAAAAAGAATATCCTGTATGGCTTGAACATTATGGATCGTATAAAGAGTAGGAAATTGCAAAAGCAAGGTTTAGGTAGAAATTACTGAATATGATAATTATATGACTGATAGAAATAGCAGAGATACGAAAATTACATGATTGATAGAAATAGCCGAAATGCTATAATTATGAATATGACAGCTGATGCGGTCTCCCTCCAGGAAACCACAGTCTTTATAAGTTTTCAACAAGCCATAATCAGCCGTATACCAGACATGCGCTCTCTGCCTAGGAAATTACCACGTTGTTGTTTGGAATTATAGTCATTTGGAAATGGAGGCAGCTGGATCACTTTGGGAATGTGGGTTAATTGCTAAGCTGTGTGCTCTTACAGACCACGGGTTAATGGGCAGTGTGTTTTTATATCAGGAGCGCACACTGATGTTTATAGATTATTTGGTTAATTAAATGAAAAGGTAATATTCTGACGGTGACCTTTGTTAGAAATGTAGTGAAGTAGGGTTGTGTGAGCCTGAACTGGCTTTTTTTTTTTTAAGTGTGATTTTGACTTGAAAAAACAATGCATGTTATCTGAACGGGTCAGGGTCTGTTGAACAGCTCCCTTGGCTTGTGTTGTCTAAGTTCGGACTGGCCTTGTTAGAGAGAGGACAGCCTCCAATTAGCGTTCTCTCCTTATCGCTGCTGTCCTGGAGGAGTCTGACCCGCGGCTCCAGCACCTCCCAGATTCCACTCACATGGAGGGTTTCACTTTCAGTCTGTCCTTGCGTAGCTTGTGTCTGGTAGTATTTGTGTGTACACACTCACAGTGCACTGATATTTACTGCGTGTGTGTGTGTGCAACCTGTGAACAATGAAGGACAGATGCTCATTCGTTATCTTGTGTTCGGAAGCGGGAGCTGGAGAGGGAGTTGTCAGCCAGCTGGTCCGTTTAGGATAAAATGATATGAGGCCTGCTGAGAGCCCCTCAAGGCTTTCTGGGAAATGTCTTCCTTTTTATTCTTATCTGTGTGATGAAAGTAGCAGAGGGCTTCTTTGAATGAGACTCTACTTAGCATCACTTGGGGCTGTCATGGTCTTGCTATTAGATAATCTTTTTTCACAGTTTAGGTTAGGTTTATGACTTAAATTAGCTTTGAAGAGATGCTTATTTTTCTTGCATGCCTCCGTCCATCCCCCCCTTCTGTTTCTTTTAACAAAATGTGTTTTTCCTCAGTTTGTTTTCCCTTTGCCACTTTGTATATCCTGGTACTTCCTCTGAATTACAGGTATCTGGTATGATTTTTTTTTCTGTAACAGGAATTTTTGGTGCAGACAGCCCGCCCTACTCGATGCCAGTTCTGTTAAGGGCATAATGACTTCACCCAATGCAGAAATGTCTGAGCCCTCTTTGTCTGGGCTATAATCTAAAGACAGCCTTTGTGAGTCTGTCTGCAGAGTCAGTGTGCTGCTGCTGCTGCTGCTGTTTGCCGCTGCCGGCCTGCTCTGTGGTGATCTCTGCTTGGAGAGTGACTTCATGGTGACAGCTCAGACTACAGGGTCCTGGCTCGCTTCTTGTTTGGACGGTGGCCAAAATGAGCTCATCCATGACAGTGCAGCCAGCTGCTCGCTCGGAGGAGTGCTGCTCAGCTCGACCTCTGGCCCCGGCTCTGAGCCCCAGGAGCTGGCTGGTGTGAGGATGGGGTCAGTGTGACACCCTTCCCAGAAGCCCGCCAGGGGCTGACCACTGGCAGCCTGCCGTCCCCGTGGCGCCTGTGAAGCAGCGCGGCCTCAGGCCTCCGCTGCTCCCAATGGAGAGGCCCAGTTTGTTCTGGACGCACGCCAACACTGAGCGGTAGGGGGCAGGGCCAGGTCAGCTCTCAGGGGTGGTCCTGTAGTCCTTGTGAGTGTGTGAGTGTGTGAGTGATCTGTTTGGAGCCACGATGATTAGCTGGTGTTTTGTTTTTGTGTGATTCTATTATTTTTGCTTTAGTTCTAAGCCTCCCGCTCTAAGATCCCTCCGTCTCTGTCTTGTCCTCTGTGTGTCTTGGGAATTAAAAGAGGGACAGCGAATAAAAGATTGCAGTTCTAGCTCACACCAAGTATTTCTATGAAGATAAATGTGGAGGGGCTTCTGGTGCTGACGGACGGTCCAGGGAGGCGTGTGTTTGTGTTAGCCAGAAGACGGAGAGACTCAAGCCTGAGCACACCCCCATCCATAGATCCATGCTACATTACCTCTCTGAGTGGAGAGGTGCCTCGTTATCTATAACATCAGCATGACTTAAAGATCTCTGGAGCATATATGGTATCAGCAGCCCAGGGAGACAGCGCCTAGGGAGAGGACAGCTCCCCTGGACTTTGCGTGATTCAGATTATTCTGTCATCTCCTGGGCTAACATGGTCAATGTGGTCTCAATCTGCGGCACGCACACGTGCGTGGGGGCAGGCAGGGGTCAGAACCTGAGACGGAGCCATATCTCTTGACTCCCTCCTCCTCCTTATCCTGTGCTCTGTTCGTGGCCACCTCCTCCACCCCTGTGCCCGCTCCCACCCCGGCTCACCATTTGGAAGCCATTACACAACCCGTCAGTCAGCGTTCTCTGATAATTAAAAGGAGACGTTCTCCAACGCTCTCTCCCAGATTAACGGCTGTTGCCTGGGATCAGGCAGCGGGGAGCCAAACACGCCAGGGACTGGGAGGTGGGTGTTGGGGAGGTTTCCAGCGCTGGGAGCAGAGAGGCAGGAGGGGATAGGTGGATGGTGCTGAGCCAAGTCCATGAGCTGGACAAGGTGTCTCAAGGTAAATGTTCTCTAGCTGCTGGGAGATGGGATTTGGGCCGGGTCTTTAAGGGGTTGGAGGGGTGTACTCTTCTGGGGAATGGCCTGGGAGTGGGCCAGGCCTGTGGTTTGGGAAAACTATCGAAAGCAGCTGCCACATTCTGCAGGGCCTATTCTGAGCCTGTGGGTCAGCTCTGGACCCAATTGGATCTGCTTAAAGTGTTTGGCAGGGGGGGACTTGGCTCCTCAAAGTGGAGGTCAGATGCGCGTGGTGATTGGAGATTATTGCTACAGCATCATCAAACCATTCCATCAGAAGTGCACTTGGTCAGATCAAGTTCACTCCTCATCTCTGAAATTACTTTTGACAATGTTGACTTTTTTATTATTAGTTCTTGGCTAAAACGGGTATTTGCGTTCCATTTCTCTATTCCCAGTTGTTGGGTTAACGTTTTTATTACTCGGCATTCCAATAGCATCACGGTTACATGAGAATAAAAATCAACAGTTTTAATGGCAGCCAGAATTAACATGAAATGCCTGTCCAAGTACATTTATTCAGTAAAATATATTAATAAATAATGATAAATGAAATCTAAATGGAATTGCTCTGCTGGAGGGGAATCAGGAG
>OMLB01027979.1:0-16799 GCA_900302555.1 Myripristis jacobus | reverse complement strand
TAGGGGTAACCAAAGAAATACAAACTGCTAGCCATCACTAAAATAAAGATGCTGATGTTTCATTAGCTGGAAAAAGAGTTCATCAGAGCTGCACAGTGTTACCTAATCATTTACAAGTTGCAGGTGATACGCCTTTTTCTGTTCTATTCATTTTCTGTATCTATGTGCACATCTGCTGGATCTTGTTTTTTTATTGCATGAGGTGATGCAGACTTTGCAATAATTGATGGCACACAAACTTAAAGCATGCCAATTTGCCGTTTGAAGTGGGTCAACAACAATCACCAGTGTGTGGCTTGAGCATGTGAGCATGAGACCGCAGCACTGAACGCATCTATTTTGACAGTGGAGTCAAAGCTGCTCTCTTTGGGGCAGTGTGCGTGTTGCCACGGCTGCTCCTGAATATCTGGCGTGCAACGAGAGGGACGCTGCACGACCTCAGGGCCCGCAGATATCACAGGACTCTCAAATCAGATGATACGGTGGCTTTTGAAGTCTTCTTGTCTTGTGTTGACAACTTCTCCACAGTTATATTTTCCTGTCATGTGATGCAAGAAACTGCCTTTTTGTATCTTTTACTTGATACGTGACCTGTAAAACGTACTTTTTTTTTTAGAATCCTCAGTTGCTCGCTTCTATCTTCACATCACAAAAGAAGTCACAGTATGACGTGTGTGTTTGTTTTTAGCACTTAGTAGCTGCCCGAAGTCTTTCAGAGCCAGTGATATATTGATGGTCGGGACAAGGTTGCGGGGGGTTGATGTTACTCATCTTTATGGACCTCAACAACATCTAAGGATCCAAGCCACTTCAAAAAAGAAGCTTTTATGGTTAGGATGCATCTGCTGTACCATAGTATTTGAGGTGGCATCAAAGTCAGTCACAGTTGACTATCCAGCTGACCTCTGTGGAGTGCTGCAGCCTGTTCCCGTTTGCTCCTGCTTGAGATTTTTTGGGACGTTTTCAACACTTTCTCTCAAGTTCAATAATCGGCATTTGGTTGTCTGCATAACAAGACTTTTAACATCTGAATTGCGGTTGCAGCCAGTGTTTAGTCTTGTCTGGTTAACCTCAGTGAGACAGATCCGTGTCTTGTGTTCGAAAACTCTTTCTCCGTTTCCCCAAAAGCCTCAGCTTTCAAAAATTCCAGAGCACAGATTCCTTTTTTTTCTTCGTCTTCTTCTTCTTCTTTTTGACTATTTTTCTGCTGTAATTGTAGCGATTGCCTTGTCTTTTAACAGAGGTCCAAATTACTGGGCTTTCAGGTGGTTGAATTATATATACGGAGTTTAACCTCGGCTTCCTTTGAAATCCTACAGCTGTTCATGCCTCATTTCCGACCACCTTCTAGTGAACACAATGACCAGAACATTTGTACCCTGCCAGACGTGTGTGGGTTATTAACATGATAAATATCACTGTAGTTACAGTGCTGCCAGCCACTCACTGTTGTGGATAGAGTGCTGCACATGTTTCACATAAACCAGTGCTGTAAGACATGTTTAGGTGAAAAGAATATGCAACTATATAATATATATATCTCTCAAAGCAAACTTTTCTACTGTCGGAATCAATTCACGATCAAGGAAGACAGTGTGTAAATGTGTGTTTGTGTGTGCAAGTTAATGTGTGCGTGTTTGTGTTTACATTCAAAAGTAAAGAATGCCTTTGAAATCAATATTATGCTAATTCCACAGTGCTCAGGAGGGAGGGTAAGAGAGACACAGAAAGGGAGAGGGGCCTCTGTGCAAGTGATGCCCTGCTCCTCTCCCCCACATCGGCTGCTGGTGTGGTCACAGGCCAACATCAGCCTAATAACAAGTTGCCGCTCTGTTCCAATCAGAGGAATTCAGACATCCGCCCGGGCCAGCCGGCCTCCCCTCCATTTCTCTATTTTAAGAGCCAGACCAAGGGGGGTGGAATTACACTCCAATATGCTTAATCATTTCCATCGGTGATGTGGGATATGGAGAAGAGACGGAGCCCTTTTTTTTGCTGCTCAAAGGCTGTTTCCATGAAGCACGTTCAGTATCCACATAATGTTCTGAAACGGTTTAGCAGAGATCACCGCACAACTACCATTTGAAGAAAATCCTTTGAAATTGAAAATGATTTGCGTCACTCAAGCTTTGACCCAGCAACATCAGGGCAGATGTGTGCAGGGCTAATTCTAGTGCAGAGCGCGAGAGAGAGAGAGAGAAGGGAGCAGGGATGAGTCGACTGGGGAAGAGAGGACAGTGGATGCGGTCGCAGCGGTCTACCAGCAGCTGTTATCCCAGATGAGCGACTCAAGTTGGGGAAGTGGCTTTTGACATACAGCCTGAACAAAGGAAGCCTCCCTTCTCTGTGCACGCTGCACACAAGGCTGGTTAACTGTTTACCAGCTTGCTCTTTGTGTATTAAACAGGCAGAATGAGGATTTTCCTAAAAAAAAAAAAAACAGAACAATGTTTAGACTCGTATAAAAATAATCCCTCAATCATCACTTATGAGCCACAAGACGTGTGTGTTGGTGCGTGTATCTGCAGAGACACCGCTCTCTGCCTGGATTTTCTTGTTTTGTGCTCGGGATGCCTCTGGGCATCAGCCTTTAGGCAGTAGGTGTGTAGCTCCCAGCCAATAACAGCAAGCCGCGCCAGGTCAATTGCACAACATCCAGTAGGAAGCTATCAAAATCACAGAAAAAAAGAAATATAGCGAGATGAAACACAAAGTGGACAATGCTTGTTCAACAGTGAGAGTGAATCTGGAGTTGACTTTCACCCACTGGTGAGAAGTAACAGAAAGGCTGAGGATGAAGAGCAATGTTTTCTGTTGGACAGGTAGGTGCCGGCAGGCTAAAATGATTTTCTAGGACAGCTATGCTACTCTCTGGGCAGGCATTTCATTCTTTCACCATCCTAGGAAATGAAAACTTGCTGCTGGTGGTAAGCTTAGCCAAGCAAGAGGGGCCAACTTTGAATGTTGTGTTTGCCTTTAAAGACTGTACCTGGTGTTAAGATATCCATAATTACCATTGCTGTCCTCTGCACCACCCCCTTAGTAATATCATATTTTACTGAAGTATTCCAGACAAGTAGATAAAATTGCAGGATGTGGGATTTCTCTTGTCAAATGATCTTCTCTCTTCTCCCCCCCTTCCTCCCATCTATGTGGTGTTGGGGGGTTTAGGAAGGAAAAAGGGGTATGCAGGGGTACTGTTGAGCTTGAAGGCTATTGAGCGCAATTCACAAAAGGAACTGGCGGAAGCTTGTGGTTGGCTGTGATGTGGCGGCCCACTGACACACATGACCACCATCTTCTGTCCCTGGGTGGCAACAGCGGAGTGCTGCTCGCCGGAAACCCCCGGCCTTCTGCCACATGCCACAAAGAGCACTTTGAAGCCTGCGGTGGATCTGCCTTCTCTCCCTGTCAGAGCTGACACTGCCCTGCTGGGCCCTGACCTGAAACCGGTATGAGCCAGCGCCGCTCCGACAGCCGGAGATGACACAGCACAGCCTCAGTCAGTCAGGGCAGTAACTGGTAACTACCAACACTTAGGGAACAAAAGATTACACTGATGGTTGTAATAATATAGTCCTCACCAAGACCAGGAAATGCATGAGCATATTCCAGTTTTGAAACATGAATCATAAATAGAGAAGGTCATGCCATAAACACAGATTACACATCCCGTTCCACTGTTCATTTACTGAAAGTCCGTTTAGTCATCACCACCATGCAATCAGTCAGTTATAAGCTCCTGGCACTTATTCAAGCAAATCAGTCTGTCTTGTCGTGTGAAACCCGTCAACTGACACTTTTTCCTCTGCAAAATCTTCCTATTTTTTTTTTTACAAGAACTGCTCCCAGTTCTGCTGTTTGAGATCATAACCTTTGATCTTGTGTTTCCACTCAGTGAATTTTGTCTTCAGGTTGCAACATTTCAAGCCTTTTCCATATGTCTGTGGGCCAAAGGGACAGTCGGTTCTCTGTAAATGGTTCAAATTGTCATCCTGGGAGGGAAACAAAGACAAAAAGGGGGACAGAAATAAGCCCCCATTTTTTTTTTATTTTATTTAAGACCACATTAGGCTTTACTGGCATTCAAGCTATCAACTGAGATAGTTATAATGTAAAATAATAATAAAATCAGCATTACATACTAGTTCCTATTGGGAGATGACATTTGTATGAAAGATATTTTTGCATATTTTTATATTATTTTATCAGAGCATTTTGATTTCTCTTAAAAACAGAGCTTTTTATTAAAATAAATAAATGGGGGGAAAAAAATCTAATAATAGTTGTCTCTAAACACAAATATATTCTGCACTCTGAGCCTGATTTTAGCCACACCCCTATAATTTTGACCAGGAAGTGAGACCGCATTCTTGTCCATTATGGTCATGTGGTTAACAGTCTCAACGTTTTGAAATAATCTGTTCCAAAATCAGAGCATGACTTTACAGCTGTCATTACCAAACTCATAAATTATTGAGTGAAGTAAAAGCTTTTGTTTGTTGGGAATTATATTTTTATGAGTCCATAACTGCTTTTGTAAACCATAAACATAGCTGGTTTTGATTTATGCTTCAAATTAGTTCAGATTCACCAAAACAAATGGCGGTGTTTTGATAGTGACATGATGGATTTGGGACATGTTTTCATTTCTTTAAAGAAAAATTCACTAAATTGAGTTTTCTTATCCAATATATATGATGAATCTGTAGCCTGCTGGAAACATGCAGATGAGATGATCCTGAATTCACACAAATTAGGAGCATAGCAATACAATAAAAAAAAATAAAAAAAAAATTATCATCATGTGTTATCTGTTAGGGTTAGGCCAAGAGAGAATAATAATAATAAACAACTGCATTTGCTACCGAAACAAATGTTTTGTTTGTCACTGTTTCAGTCATAATTCTGTGATAACCAATTAAGTGACTATAAAATCCATATACAGAGCGACTTTTTGTCAAGAAAGGCCTCATAGATTTTGATCAGTGCTCTATTTGCAATAAAATTTTGAATATTCACAAAAGGCTGGCTTTAAAAAAAATGGAGGAAAACAAACAAACAAAATATTGATAAGTCAGTGCATTCCACCCTTATTTCACTTTTTCCTCAGATAGTAATAGTGGTATTTCTGGATTTATTTTCTGGATAAGAAATTCCAGAAAAGTTGTAATGTGATTTTGGTAACAGTTTACAATAACAGTACAACAATTAACGTTAGTTAATGCCGTAATAAACATTAAGTGACCGGTAATAAACATTAAGTAACAGTTAACTAACCGTTAACTAATGTGTCTAAGAATCATTTACTAATGCTGTTCATGCTAAAGTGTTAATTTAGATGTTATTTAAGGGTTATTGTAGATATTATTAATTTTAGTAAATACCATAATAATCATTAACTAACAGTTAATTAACCATTACGGCACTAACTAACGTAAACTAATGTTAATTGTTGTACTGTTACTGTAAAGTGTTACCGTGATTTTTAATAGATACGGGATGTGTTTTAGATATGGTGGTGCATATGCTTAGTCACATACAAATTTCCACTTTTCTCCATCCCCCATTTTGAGCCACTTCGTTAGTCACCTAGAGATGTGTTTACCCGTTTAAACTTTGTATCTCTGAGGCTTAAGCACCACTTCATCTGGTGAGCCATCTGTAGTGAGTCATTCAACCAGGCTCAACAGTGTTTGAGATGTTCGGCAGCGGCCCGGTTGAATAGGTGAGTCATTAACGAGGAGTTATGAGTGGACTCAAGGATTTTGTGTCCCCTTGAAGAGCAGTAGCCAAATCACGGCGGCTCACCTCTCTGCTGTTTACAGTCTCTGATGGCCTTTTGACTCTCACCACCCTTCCCTCTCTGACTCCCCCCCATCAAATCCTGTATTTATTAAACAGCCCCACCACCTGTCTGTCCGGTTAAAGTGTAGGAATGTGTGTGCCGCCGGTCGGGCAGAGAGCTGCTGCTCCTGTTGACTCCATGGTGGAGGAGACAAGCGAGGGAGAGGCAGTTAAAGGTTAACCGCTGGACTGCTGTGGTTTTGGGCCTGCTGCCCCGGACGGTGCAGCCTGCTGGTTCTCTCATTAGCTGGCCTCCCTTCCCTTCCAAAATCTCTCTTTCTCCCCTCATTCCGTTGCGATGTGCCAGTGGGTTTTTTTTTTTTTGCCTGGAATACTGAAATAGCCTGTGTCTTGTTTTATTTGTCAGGCATTCAGCAAGAATTCCCCCTCCAACCCACAGCTGGCTCAGGAATGTCCTGCTACTCCCCTCTCAAGTCTCCGCTCACTTCATCACCTCCCTGTCCTGCTGTCTTTCTTTATGCTCCCCTTCTTCCTTACACCGCACTTTCTCCTCATCCTTTCTCCCCTCTCTCCAGCAGCTTTGCTCCGGTATTATCTCTCCTTCTGCCCTCTCAGCCCCTCGCTATCTGTCTGCTCGTCTTTTCAGGGATGGCAGTTCAGAAGGGGCTAGCATAGGGAAAAAGACTCCGCCAGTGCCAAAGCTCACAAACTGCTCACTGCAAACACAAGGAGTTGCTGTGGAGATAGGATCACATATGGCTAAATTGGATTTGCTCTCTTTGCTTCCCCCCAGCTCCCCTTTTATTATTTCTCTCTGTTCCTGCCTGCCTTTGGCTCTCCTCAGTGTTGCTTTTTCCACTCTGCCCTATCATGAATCTGTCATTTTTCCCTCGCTCTATAGGTTCACCTCCCGGGTTTCTAACCCTTTCAAACGGTTGAGCTGAGCTATAAACACCTGCCATGTTTTAGAAATGTTTAAAACACATAAAGTAATGAGGTATTTATTCGGTAGACGAAACAGAGGCACTTAAGTGTGCACGTGAGGCCAGTGAACAAACTACGTGATGGTGTAAACATGAAAGAATCTGCCCCAAGCAGAAGTTGTCATCAACCGCTCGTCCTCCGGTATGCAGCCAAAGATGCATGGCAAGATAGTTTGCTGTAAATCCTCAGTAGAGAACTATTTTGTGTATTTGTGTAAATACCTTTGACAAGTTACAGGAGTGGCGGCCCGCTCCCTGCTAAGCTACCTACACTCGGCTCTGTGGAGAGCAGCAGCAGGCCTTGAAGGTGGCGCTCAGGGGGCCGATACTCGGTAAGCTCAGCCGTTATAAACTACAACCAAAGCTGTGACCCGTCTGTTTCGAATGATTTACAGCACAGGATCACGGTCTCCTTCTTTTTCCACTCTGTACCCGAGGAACAAAGAGAGCTCTGTTCAAGACAAGGAGACGGCAGTAGCACCAGGTTTACAAGGTGGGGTTAGGTCACTGTAAAGGTGGTTCAGTGATTTTTTTTTTTTCTTCTTCTTTTTTTCGACAGCACATACAAAATCTGGCTTAAGTTAGTCGGTAGTGAGTTCCAGACCCATTTTTGATGTTGAATTACGCTCATCCAGCTCTGACACATCATGGCCTCTGGAAGAAGTATGAATTTTTTCCACCTCATGGTGCGCTGCCACAAAAAGTTTATCATACTATAGTATCTTCCAGAGTCCACAAGTACACCCACTCAGTTTCCACTCCTCCCTCTTCCTCCTTCCCTCCAAAAACACATGAGTACATTTTTTTTTTTATGCGCAGACATTTCTCAGAATGATTAACATGAATTCTTCCACAGAGAATCACCTAATACAATTATAGAGGGACCCCTTCGGTGAATAAAGCCTGCTTGTGAGGCTTGTGGGCGCGCGAGGTTTTAATCCTCCATCACCGTGCTGCGCGTGTACTGTGGGTGTGAGCTCTCCATCTGCCAGACAAAAACAGCAGAGTGGAGATGCATGAATAATACAGAGTCTAATGCCTCATGAAATATACATTGGGCACTGTGTTTTTGGAATAATCCGCACAGATTTGCAACACATCATCCGCCATGATTCATATCTGGTGTTTCTGTGTGTGTGTGTGTGTGCGTCTGTGTGTGTGTGAGAGAGAGAGAGAGAGAGAGAGAGAGGAGAGAGAGAGAATGCAGCAGTGCTCTGGAGGTGGAAGCACTCAGTGATGCTGAAGCTAAAGTGAACCAGATGTAGTGAATGGGACACGCTGCGTTACTCTGCGCTGAGGTAATTCTTGGGGTCTGTGTTGTGATGGTTTATAATTTGCACACTCGCGCTGGTGTAAAGACAAACAGGGAAGTATATTGTGCAGGCATGAAAGAAGCCCCCCCCCCTTCTCTTGGCAGTGCGGCAAGGGGTCCCACAGGAGAAGGTACAGGTGAAGCGAGATGAAATTTTATGAGGCTGTGCTGGGTGAGGTAGAGGCACATGCACATACACACAACAGCACACATGAATACAAATTTGACATGGGAAGAGTTCCTGTATACAGTCTCTTGGCAGTGTCAGTGGCACATACGGGGAGGAAATATAAAAAGCAGGTTAGTGTTCCATATCCTGAGGAATAATTCATACGGTAAGAGCGAGTAGAGTACTGCCAGCCGGGGCTCCAACTGCAGCCTTACACGCTCTAAACCTGCCAATCACATGCACAGCGGCTGCTAGGCCTGATGGGGATCGTTTATTTGCAAATTATATGTTTTGATTCGAGGTATGCATCGTCACTCGTGCGAGAAATGGTAATTGAGAAATGAAGATGGATTGCTTGCTGATATCATGCTTTGGCATTTCGGATGGGATTTCGATATCCTTTGGTGTAATCGGATGATTGATGCTATTGTTGAGAAGATCTTTCTTTCATTCTTTAGATACTTCACCCTCTTTCTCCCCTCTTTTTTCCTCTCTCTCTCCTCTGGCTCTCCCACTCTCTCTCTCGCTCGCTTGCTGTCTGGCTGTATCGCTCTCAGTCTTTCCCTGCCATGGCCTTATAGAATTTCCCTTTCCTATCCAGTGGCCTTTTCACCATTTGGCAAAATGCAGCAATATCAAACTTCTGATAGTCTGTTCTGCGGGAATTTTCCAAATCGGGGTTTTTCTTGGACAATGGATCGAGCTATAGGCTTTGAGGGTCAAATCAGCAGCAATCCCTGTCTCTCCTCTGGTCAGGTCCTGTTCCCTCTGTACCTTGAAGCCCAAGCCTCCCATCTGAGAACAGAAACAGTTTGAGGGCCTTGCAATGTACACAGTGTACGCCTAAGAGATCCAACAGGGTGTGAGCTGTTGGAACTTGCCTCTTGCATAGATATCAGCACGTGAAAACACACAATACACACACACACACACTGGCATGCCAAGGACACAGGAGTACATCTGCCTTCCATCTCCCCCCTCTTCTCTCCACATGCAAATACAAGAGGGACTAAGCTTTGCATATTGTAACGTTTCCAAGTGAGTGCAGAGATTTTGGGATGCAGGTCAGATGTGGTGTAACTGAGTCTTATACCTAAAAACACACTGTAATGGACTACTACAACTATTTATAGCAATATAACATAACCTTTTTTATAATCAAAATAATCACTAATGGACAGATTTAATTCTTAAAGTTATTCTGCTAAAAAAATACATCATCATTAATTGTCATTCCAGCAGAGGGCGAAGGTTCGAGCCTCTGTGACAGCAAGCATCGTCTGCGAATACTCAAGCATGTTGGAAATGTTGAAGATTTTGAAAAGTGTGTGTGTTTCAGAGCAGGGATTTTCACTTTATTTACTTTACGTTATAATCCACTTTTTTAGAAGCAGCGATCCCCTCAGCACCTTTCTAAGTGCAAGGATATACTTGAGAATTTGGTTGACCATGCTCACGCTTAATAAAACCTCACAGAATACAGTGATAACCCCAGAATGAAGCAGACGCTGACACCCTGTTTGCTTTCGTCACCACCGATGCATCTGCCATGGCTCGTCCCCACCACCCCAGCTTCTCTGACTCAGATGTCAAAAGTCAACTTTACTCATCATCTCCTTCCCCTTCCTCGAACGCGGTGTACCAGCCACACCCCTTTTCTGCTGATCAGAACCAGAGCTGCTCCAGTGTTAGGAAGGCAATTGAGAAGCCACAGATTGCAAGCGGCTTGCGGCTAAACCAGCCACTCTGTGAGGTGAGAGATGGGGAAAGAGGCCCAGAGGAGGTCCCTGGACGTACCACAATTCCATAGCAAATTTTAAATGTATGGGTTCATTTTTGAGTGTGCAGTGGACACATCTGGGTAAAGATATAGCAGAAGCAGATGGAACATGCTGAACCTCAGGCTGTGGGACTGAAAAGAGTCATTCTTTTGTCAGCAAACAGCCTCCTCTCTCATTAGGTCTTTCACATGTCCAGTTCCCCACAAACAGTGTGCAAGTCCTTTCTTAGGTACACACTGAGGTAGCAAAGGGGGCCCCTGCTGTCCCAGTCCATTGTCGCGGGCGGTGAGCTTGCTTGCATGCGTCAGCCGAGGATCAGATTGCTTTTGTTGGGCCCGTCCCAGGTCCGCGCTGCTCCTCATGGCTTCAAAGGGCCATGTCAGCGTGCGTTAGGGGAGATGAGAGGCGGCACGAGTGCAACTCAGCGGAGTGTGATCAGCAGGGGCCACGGTGCGCCCTCAGGACGGCACCGTGTTGTCTTAGCAGGCAAGGCAGTCACGCAGCACTGACACACAGGAGGTGAGAAGCTTTGGGGAGCCAGTCAGAAGAGGTGTGCAGGATGAGATAAAGTGGGAAGGACACAGGTGACAATGTGAAAAGAGAAAGGGATAAACAGGGAGTGGAATGGAGCAGGGATGAGGTAGCGGTGGGGGAAATACAGGGGGAAGCTGTGTAAATATAGACAATAATGGGATAGGCAACAGTGATGGGTCAAATGAGACAAAAAACAATGAGAACTGAGGCTCTGACATGAGCTGGAGCCAATATTATCTTCTGTACGGCCCAGTGGTCTGAATGTATATGTACAGTATGTGGCTATTTGATAAGCGCTACAATAGGACGGAGGTAATGCAGGTTGGGAGAGGATGGTGGGGGTCAGGAGTCACCACACAGGAGGCAAAACATCCTCCCCTATACACCCAAAAATCACATCCCTAGTGCTGTTGCAGCCAGACCTGAACATCCTCTCTGCGGTCCAAACACAGCAATTCTCTTCCCCACATGTTACAACGCCATAACAACTAACAACATGGCAGGCAAAATTCAGGAATACACTGCCTTAAATCACGAGAAGATAATGGGGCAAATGTTTATAATGAAACTGAGGAAATTATTGCCACTGAAAGAAAATGTATTTGCTTTGTGTGTGTGCAACATGTCTATTGTGACATGTTTTTCTGTTCACATATGTGTGTGCATTTGACTAGAAAACAAGGACCAAGAGTTATTCTGCATAGTATTTTATATCAGATGCATATTATTATATATCAGATTAGACTATATTTTCTGCAGAATAGCCCATTGTAACAAGTCATTTATATTAAAAATCTTGCTTTTATTAAAAGGCCAGTGGGACAAGATAATCCCACTTGTTTACAGTGCACTGTCTTTGTCTGTTCACTTTATACAATTTTTTTTTTTTTTTTTTGGAAGAAGATATATAAACAAGATACAGCTAGACAGACCAGCCAACTAGTATCAAGAAAATGGCACTTGATTCAGGAAACTTCTGGAAGCAAGCTGATTAGCAATGGAAGACAAGTGGCTTATCTCATAACACATTGTTTTTTTTTTCAGTTGTTTTAAGGAAAACAAGATTTGAAACAGAAATGTAAATGACTTGTTGAGATGGGTATTTTTGCAGGGTTAAATAGAGGTTAATACAGATATTTTGTGTTATTTTAAGTTTTGACAGAAGATTATGAAGTACTTCAGGGCAGATTTCAGGTAATGCCTGTCAGGTAGAGGCAGCTGTGTGTGTTTGTGTGTGTGTGTGTGTTTGTGTATGTGTGTGTTTGAGGTGACAGCGCCTCGTGTGCAGAGACAGACGCGTTTTGTTGACAGGTGTGACCCCTGACCCTGCTTTTGTCTGCCGCTGTCAACACATCCAGACCTGAAGTTTCAGCTCGGGCATGGAGAGACACGCCACACCACCATGGGCTTTGTCTGCTCACCTGCATACAATATCCACTCTGTTGAACAGAAAGAGCTCACACACTCCCCAGTATACACTTAACCGCTCTGGACTATACAGGTTTGAGTGAGTGTGTTGAAGTCTTACTCATGTCAAGTTAAATGCCTTGCAAATAAAGTGAGTGTAAATAGAGTGTCATAGCCTCTGAAGGCGGTGTTCTGGTTTTCTGATTCTTCGTCTTACTGGACACAGCAGATCGGCCACAGTTATGTAGCGGACCACCCATCCGTGAGTAATGAGGAGGAGGCTGATCGTAAACCGCTTGTTGATGTTGAGCAGAAATTTGCTCACTGCAGATGATGTCAAAGACAAAACATTTACTGGCAATCGACCAGTGAGTTTCCTTAATTTATTCTCTGGACAGCGAGGTTTATCTACACACAATGATAACATTCCTGGCAGGCCTCTTGGACCTGAAACACACACACAGACAAACACACGCACACTTTCATTCGACCGGCAGATGATTCCAGATGTTTCCTAAACGGATGAAAGACAGGGAAGCTCCTCGCAGACCTGCATTAGACTCAACTAAGAGCTTGGAAGCCAACCAGGAACCATCCAGGCCTCCATAGCGTTTCCTCCTCACTGGTCGCTCCCAGTCAGAGGCTCATATTTGTGATTTATCTCCCCAGGATGTGTCAGGGGAATGGGGAGGACGAGGGGGGCTGACATCCCTTATTGCTAAATACAGAGCCCCATGATAAGAGACAGATTGGGGGGGGGCAAGTGAAAAAAGAAGAGAAACAATTTCTCTGACTGAACAAAATAAATGTCCTCTTTTCAGGGCTAATTTATGTACTGGTATATCAGCTTGTTATCCAAGGAGAGAAAAAAATGTTTTCATTTGGGCTTTTGGATTGGCAGTGAGGAATTGTCAGACCTCTGCCATGGGACACTCATTCGTCACAGATCACTGACTCATCTAGAGGAAATACCAGGATGTTATTAAATCTGCCACTCCAGTTCTATGGAACTTGTGGTCTGGACCTACTGCAGGCTCACACAGACGCATACAAACACACACACACACACACAGCTGCTCGCTTAGGCAGCAGCCGCGGCCTCAGGTGTGCTAGTCGCTCATGTTTTCCTTCATTATCTCAGGCTAATCCAACATCACTCAGAGCCACAAGACTCACAAAGTGTCACTGAGAGCCAAAAGTGGGTGTGTTTTTCACCTGAAAGAGAAGATTGTAACAATTACGGCATTACCCCTGTGTGTACAAAGGCCTCATTGTGCGGCATGCATCTCCCCGGGCTCGTGGTGGATCTGAGGCTTGGCGAGGAGAGAGTGCGACAGGGTTGAGGTGCAGAGCAAGCCCACCGCTGAATTGCCGGCTTTGTTTGCAGACATATCCTGGGATTTTGATCATACGGTTGAAATGGCTGGGGCTCAAAGCTGCTTAGCTTTGCTTTTAGCCCGGGCTGCACACGATCTTAGACGCAAGAAAGCCTTGAAAGCAAGTTTAATCTTCCTGAATACTGAGGATGTCTTTGCAGTTTTCCCAAAACCTTTTTCAAACTCACACCAAAAAAATATCAACTATAACAAGTCATTCTATCTAGTTTTGAATATTCAAAATCTAAAACAGGTGAAAACATCTACCAGTCGGATGAAATGATCCCACTTGTTTCCAGTGGTGATCAACATGTTTCCATTCAATTTTCTTGAATCAAGTGTCACTTTCTTGATCCTCGTGGGCTGATTTGCCTAATTTTGCATTGATTTACACTTGTTCTCAGAAAAAATTCTTGAGACAAGTGAAACACCATTGAAAGAAGTTTGATTATTACATCTCACAGGCAGAGTTGTTTACGTTTGTTTTAAGACAATAAAGATTTTAAGACTAAATGCAGTGTATATGCACTTGTTGGAATGAACACTAAGAAACTCTACACCAGCACCTCTGCTCGCGCCTCCACTGTGAGGGTGTGTTGTGCTTGTGGCTCTGCCACCTGCTGCAGCTCTTTCTGCCCGTCATGATTCACCTGCACAGACACATGTCTCATCTTGACAGAGTCTTTCCTGATTAATGTGTTTCAACAGGTGTCAGCCAGCATAAAACCATAATAACATGAACTCCTTCACATGCGGGCTTATTCAGCTCAGGTATACACATATGGCATGGTAGTGTGTGCCTAGTGGCCGTGTCGACGTGCGTTCAGTGCACCTTGAATATGATGATCCTGCAGCTCTCCTTACAGTGTCAGCATTATGAATAAATTAGATGCAACTTCATATATGGTATTGTCCTAAACCAGGTCTCTATGACTATGTTATTAATAGCGGAGCTCAAAGGATATTCAATATCTGAAGTTCTGCCTGCAATATTTTTTCCATTAGTGCATCTTCTACTGTGCATCTGTGCACATAACATGAGCTTTCTGTGCTCTGCATTTAGGATATCTGCTAATCAAAGTTTATTTACATAGCACATTTCATACGGAAACAGTTCAGTGTGCGCTGTTATGTCATATTTCCACATGGCTCCATATGCCTCTAAGTGGCCACATGTGTCTGCGTGTGTGTATTTCTACCACAGAATACAGCCTTGGGAGTGTGTATGGAGTGTGCCAGACTTGTGCTTATGGGGTGGCGCAAGTTTCTGCGTTCTCAGTACCTGTATGGGCGTTTGTGTGTGTGTGTGTGTGTGTGTGTGTGTGAGAGAGAGAGAGACATACACAAACCAGCCAGACAACTTGCTGATTCAACCCTGCAGTGCTGAAGGTGTGTGTTTGCGTGTGTCACAGACTGAGCTGATTAGCCCGGCTGAGCTGGGCGGGCAAGTGGAGTGCAGAGCACAATATTAAATTAAAAAGACTGATGCAATATTTGCATGTATAGTCGTCAAAGACCAGGTGCGACATCTGCGTGCTTCTCCCTTTGGAGCCAGATCTGACAGGAGTGTTTTTTAGATGATGTCATCATTTGTTTATTGATTTTTTTTTTTAATGTTTAGTGAACATTAGAGAAAAGGCAATGTTTCCAATTCAAGCCAAACAAGGTTTAAGCGCTCAAGTAGTTTTTATTTCATGTTTCTATCTGCTACAGAGGCTAAAGACTAAAGGTTTTAGTGAGCATTGCCAATCCTATCAAGGTTCTCAGAAAATCGCCAGGTTTTAGGAGGTTGATTTCAAACAACGCCTTACGTTTTAGAGTGTTTTTTTAGAGGGCGCCCTTGGTCATAATGGGTTAAGATCACAGAGCACAGCCTCCACACTCAGCTCCCATGATCCCTCAGCTGATCCCACAGCTGATCTGCCAGCAACATCCTCTATGTTCCACACAGTCAGCACATCAGTGACTTTCAACTTCATCCAGGTTCCTAAGTAGTGATACCCTGTCTGTAAATTCAGTGCCAGACACTGGAATGTGAAAATAATCTATCAATGTGGATATGGATTTCCAGTGTAAGCTCAGGCCTATTCAGGATGACTGTGGTATTGCTCAGTGCCCCAGCAGGTGATTTCATCCGAGGAGTATCTGAATATCTTAACCTCATGACCTTCCTTATTTCCTCCAAAGGCTCATTTTCAGTCTTCACTTACAATAAATGGCTTTTAGTGAGAAACCATTCCTGCACTAGGTGTGTCTGTTTAAACAAATGTTATCTGAGCTAAACATTGATTAGATGTCAGTCTTTCTGCATGTAATGTATCAGAAATGAGTGGTCTACAGGGAGGCCATTTTCCTCCCTGCTCCCCAGATACCTGTTGAACTCAAAATGGCTTGTCGTTTCACCACAGGCCCTGTTGGCAGCCCGCCCGTCATGACCTCAGGATGAATCCAGGAAGATACAGACCCAACAGGTTATTTGTTTGTCACTCTGTGCTCCTTACAAACGTCGTGCTTCAGGTCTTGGCACGTCCCCGTTGTTTTTCTTCAGATGGGGAAAGAAAACAAAAGAGAGGATTGAGTGTTTAGTAGGGCCTTGGCACTGAGCTCAGCTAAGCTCTGCAGTACTTTTTTTTTTTTTCTACGTGCCTCATCAGAAAGATGATCCCTTTTCAGCGCGCCAAGGAACAAAATGATGATGAAATGTTGCCATTTCATACCCCAGGACAACCAGCTTGCTCCCAGCTCGGACTGCAGTAAAGCCTCTAATGCTGGGAGGAATATTCATCACAGTGTAACCATGGCTTACAAAATTCACTCTGTTTATTTTAGTAAGTGGCATTTCCTTAAAAACGTGCCTTATGGTTTCAGTTTCACAGCGGTGGCGAGGTAGTGTTGAAACATCTGGAGCAGGAATCCGGCATGCAGGGACATCATATTAAATAAAGCACTGAATCATAATTTGATATTCTGCACAGTATGAACCTTGTGCTCTTAAAAGGCAAATGCAATAATGATCACTTTAAGGTAACAGAGGAAACACTGTATTGGCATTATGAAAAGAGGAAACAGGTCTCGCCCTCTGCTATGTTATAAGGGATATCAAACTACAGTTCATCTTTGAAGTCGTGAGGCAAATCCAATAATAATAATAATAATAATGGAACTATAATTTTGCAGCTGAGTCTGTTCTCAATTTGTAAGCACAGCATAGGAAAAATTCCAGTTCCAGTTAATTATGTTAAAATTTATTTCTTAGTCACATGACATAGAGCTTGTGAGAAACCATGCAATGGAAAATAATAATAATAATACTAATTAAAAATATATGTTATCCCTAGTTCTATAAGCACTTCAAAGCCAGAATTGTTCACAACAATAAAATAAGATAAAATAAAATAAAATAAAATAAAATAAAATAAAATAAAATAA
>OMLB01027978.1:0-16845 GCA_900302555.1 Myripristis jacobus | reverse complement strand
CTTAAGCGATTTTGACAAAACTCCCAGGGGTGCTGCATTTTGGCACCGTGTTGAGCTCTGATTATAATTGAAGATCCTAATTTAAAACTTTGGAGGACCCTAACTTATGAAACACGTAGGGACGATCTTGATTTGCCAGAAGGACAGCCACTTAGGCAGATTCCCTAGTCGTCAGAGGTTAGACGCAAGACAGTGGAAAGTAGCCTCGGGCGTCTGGGTTGTGGGCCATGTGGACTCTTTTTTCAAATAACTTGCTCAAGCAAATACACTAAAAAGTCTGCTGGGATTCATTCTCTTTCTTTTTTAAGATTATTTTTTGGCTTTTCTCCTTTATTAGACAGTCACAGTGGAGAGAGACAGGAAGGACAGGGCAGACAGAGGGGACAACGTGCACCAAGAGGTCTGGGCCAGATCCCATCTGATCTACCTCACATATTGTGAAGTATTGTAAATATTAGTGTAGTTGTGAATATGAGTATTGTAAAGGTTTTGTAAATGTAATTTTCAAAGAACTGAAACAAATATTGGGTTTAATAAGAGTAGCTGGTCCAAAACAATCATTAACAGTAACATAGAATTTCTTTGATTCACAATTTAGTAGTAGGTTGATTGAAAAATGAGAAAAAAATCCAGGTTGGTTTGAGTTTGCAAACCGTAGTCTGACTTAACAATTTCATTTTGTACTTTTAGCCAAAACTTTATATGCATTAATAAATGTGCAATAATGCGAGGCTACACTTTTTCAATTAAAACTGTTACCAAAAAGGTTGCAATCCATAACACTCTGTTAGATCACTGCAACGTTAAGCCTTTTTTTTTGTGGTTTTGTTTGGTAAGAATCATGAATGAATAGATCATTGGGTACCAATGCAAGATTAAATCAGAGCAGTTCATTCTATTTATTCCTTTTAGCTAATAGATTCGGTTGAATGGGCCAGTTTCTGATTGACATTTTAATGCAGTGAGTGAGTTGTTGCTGCTCTTAGATCTGCTCGTGAAGCCAGCAGCTCCAGAAGCACCTGTTGCTGCAGCAGAGGTCGAGACATAACTCTTCACTCTGACCTCTGACTTCATCATCTTACCATCAAATTACACTCCATTTGTTATATTATGATCACAAGACAACGTAATAGATCAGGTTATTTCATCCTACCCAGTTTGATTGGTGGTTGTTAATTATGTTTGGAATTTGTTTTCTCACCGGTATTCACTGTGGAGTGTAATTATGACTGAGTGCCAACACAGTGCTGTGACATTTTCTAAGGCTACTTTCCTCATTTTTTTGGCTTTATGAGGTAACGTTCGATGATACTAGCTGGCACACTTAAATGTCAGACGTGCAGCAGAGCAGGAATGAATGTGCAGCCGGGTGAGAATAGATGAGCATAAACAGAATGAATGAATAGGATATGCCAGATCCTGCTGGCTGAATGTGTTTGTGCTAATCTACACAAGAAATAATCCCGGTGAGTTTGCTCTGGCTTGTTGTGATCGTGATTATTGTCAGCTGTTAGTCTTGAGGAATTTGGAAACCTAATTCTCTTATTAAACGTTGTGTATCAAAAATGAATCAACACATTGGACTGTTCTTAGTTGTTTTGCTCAGTTCTTAATTTTTCATCGCCGTTTTGATAGCAAGAGCCACTGGAATGTGTCTGACGTGACACTGTTTTCAATCTTACTGTGGCTTTTCTTGACACATTCACACAGTTGAGCTACTATACACTGTAACTTGAGTTGTTGTTATTTCAGCATGCCTGCAGGGGAGTCTGATGGATAGGGAGATGCACTGTGGGTGACAGTGTTCCCGTTGGAGAGCACAATGATGTCAGGAGGTGGCAGAGGAGCACAGGGGAGGATTTGAGAGAGGTGGAAGAGGAGGAAGAGGAGGATGAAGATTGTTTCTATAACTCAAATCTGCCAAGCAGCTCGGCTGTAATTCACAGCGATCCTGGCCGGCTGCATTTATCCTGCTTAATTACTAACCTGCAGTCATAAGATGGGTCTTTGCAGAATTAATAGCGTCTGCGTGTGTGTGCATGCGTGTTTGTGCTTGACTGTGCGCACTTGTGTGTGGGAGTGTGTGAATAATGAGGCTTAAGTGGATCTGAGTGTTGTAATGAGCTTTGTGGAGTGATGAGTGGAACTAGGTTGTCGGGGTAAGTAGTTTGATAGTCTGCGGCATGACAGCAAGTCGCAACCCTGTGAAATTTAGGGATGGGGAACAAATCAGAAGGAGATGAATCTTGGTATTGAAATGTTCTGCAGGGAAATGTTCTGCGACATTTGCAAGTATTACAACAGCATCAAAGTTCAAATGATAAGTCGTCTGCTACCGGTCATAGCTCATTTGGCACATCAGTCCACAAAACTGAGTTGAGTTTTAGTTTGAGTGAAAAAATTAGCAGTGACCACTTTACTGTCATTTTAATAAGTCAGGTAATACAAAAACTTTTCAGAGTTTTTAATGAAAAGCTGTGAATCTTTGGCTTAACAGAGATTCAACTGTATTAACGATTCACTACTTGGCAATTCGATTCAGTTTTCCTTTTTTGGAACCATTTGAACTCAGTTTAATTCAAACCATGATTTGATTCAATACAGTACTTCTAGCCAGACGCTGAGTGTATATACATTAAATAGGCATGTGCATAAAAAAAAAACAAACAAACATGTTTTTATGTGGACTATCTTGAATTGATTCAAAGCGTTTCATATCAATCCAGACCAAAGTCAGAGTGATTCCTTTTATTTATTTCTCCCGGCAGATCAAATGGCAGAATCTATGATTCATTCATTGCATCAGTTTAATCAATGAATTATTACACGTCCACTAGACAAAGTCTTTTGTTGAAACACAAATAAACAAAATTTAATGTGTTTTGATGATCTAAGCTGAAGCGGTATTGAAAGAAGTCAAAGAGATTGATGTAAAAAGGAGCTGCAATCAAGACAATCAAAGAGATAATGACAGTGGCAGCAGACATTTCCCTTTGTTTAAATTCACTGAACTCTTTTTCTGGGTCTCAAACTTTTCACAGTTTCACTTTCTGTTCTTTTGAGAATTAAGTGTTAGGGTGACCTGACAAATGTAATCAGAGGCTTGCTAAGTGATCCATTGCCTTCCAGTGTAGTCACAAGCTTTCAAAGTGGTTCAAGTCAGTTTAATGGATCACGCTGTTGGCTAAGGCAGATGGAACATGATGGAGTCTTCATGCATTTTAAGACGAAACCAGCTGAAGTTCCTCCCCAAGTGAAGAAGTTTCTCTGCCGTGTTGTGAGGGCTGCCAGCTCAGCAGCGGCCGTGTTACAGTCAGTCCACTGCTGAAAAGGCTTTGGTGTAAAAGGCTTTGGTGTCAAGCAAAGCTGTGGTTGCTCTGAGGGCAGTGGTATTATTTTGCCCGGTTGTGTGTATTTTGGTTGCCATAAAGACACAGTACATTCAAAATATGAAAAAAAAACATATTTTCCCACTTACCCCAACTGCAATCTATCCATCCAGATGGTTTCTGTGTGATTTGGCGAGGTTTCCAGTTTCTCTCCATTACAATGGGGCTAGATGGGTATTGTTTTGTTGAGCTCAAACCATCAAAAATTTACATTTACAAACTCAACAACTGCTCTTTCCAAAAACAATGACATGGATACCTGGCATAATCCAGCGCCTTCAGGGGTGAACAGTTTTATTGGGGACTGTTTCCTTCCTGTCTTCCCACCTCAAATGTGTGCTTAGCAGACTGATACAGTTTGTCTGTGTTCTTCTGCAGGAAATATCTTTTTTCCTTTGTATTTTGGGTGAAGTGTTCCTTCAAAGGTCATTGCTGTCATAGTAGAATAGCCCCTCTCCTTTTCTGCTCTGAAATAGCCCGGCAGTGTGAAAGCTTCCCGTGGTCATCACACTGGTACGGTTTCTCTCTGGCATGCATTCTGCCGTGAATTAGTAATTTCTCAAATGCTCTGAAATTGATCCCGCAGGCAAAAAGAAAGTGATGACTCCTCTCGCCAAAGTGTAGGAGTAAGATTTTTAGTTTGTTTTAAAAGGGATTATACATACATATAAAACTAACCACATTTTTATAGTTGCACAGGCTATGTGAGGTTAGTGTTGGATTCTTAGCAGAGATGGCACATGGTACGTTTTGCCACAGGCTAAGCAATGCTAATCTTCTGCCTTGTGTGCAGTTTGAGGCAGACCTCTTGCAACAGACAGGGCAGTGGCGTGTTTTTCTCTCCTGTGTGTTTTCAGGGAAATTCGCCTCACAGTCAGTATGCACTGGTGGACCTTTACATTAGATATGGTGGCCACAATCAACACAGGTGACAGGTTTTTCTGCTGTGTGAATCAGACGGTGTTGTTTTCAGACTGTTGGATGTGTCGAATATTTTCCCACAGTCCAGCTCAATGAAATGGCCTCTCTTCCATTTGAAAAGGACCCAAAACTATTTCCACAGTCAGATCAGCGGCACAGCCTCCGTCCAGAGTGAATCCTCTTACAGGTCAAATGTCCCTGGATGATGAAAGCGCTGCCACATTCAATGAATTCACAAGGTTTCTCACCTGTCTGACATGGCAGGTTAGGTTCTCTGCTCTGCTCATTGCCTCGGTGCAGTCTGAACAGCACATCCTGCAAGTTCTGGACTTTTTCCCATTTGAACCGCTGCTTCAGAGGCTGTTTCAGAGGCTTTTGGTGCAGTGGACTGGATTTCACAGTTGGCAGAACTGTTGGCAGTGGCTCAATGTGGCAACTCAGCAAACTCCCCACTGTAAGTTTTCCAGTAACATCATCGCCTTCTTTTTTCGGTCATTGGCTCGAGTTCGAGGTTGGCTGTTCATTTAGTGTTGGCCTGAGACGGTGATGAGCTGCTGATGAGCTGCCTCAAAGAATCTATTAAATTAATATGGTGTAAGCAAATTCTGACAGTGTATTAATTAAAGTCTTTAAAAAGCCCTTGTTTTAGCATTTTGGATGAATTTATTTATAGAGAGGTGGATATAGACCTAGCCAAGCAAAACGCAAGTGTTGAATATTCTAACAGCCTCCACCCTTTTTTTTCATAATGAGTAAAATGAACTCCTGTCTAGAATGGGAAATGTATATTTCATAAACTAAGCAACCTACCAATTGTATTTTGGTGAGTTTATCTGAATACTGAGAATTTGGGATTTTCTTTTGCATTAAGATAATGAAAAGTGTTTGAAATCATCATTCATGAAAAGTCTTGTCATCAACCCATCAGGTTGCATCTGTGCAGGTGAATTACTCTGTTTTAATACACAAGATATGATGTTACCATACCAATATGATGAAATAATCATACATTTAGTGCACCTAAATGCTTTCATTTTCAGACAGGTACAGATGGAAACAAACTCAGATGGTCATAACTATCCTTATTTTTTTCCATCTTGTTAATTAAATTTAGCATGCTTGACATATAGCCTTTATAATAATTAGAAACTGAAGATGTTGCACAATCAAACATCTATTCCGGTTGGTTTTATGTTAATGCTGGTGTGCAAGTGGGAGAGCTGTAGTCCAGTCGCAAAGTGCCTGTTTTCATGAGCCGTGAGAGATTTACTTTGCAGCAAAGCACTGAACATTTTAGACAAATTAAACTTTAATTCCTTCCGCATTAGGACTTGTGTGGTGCTTTTTCTAGTTTGCTGCAGAGCTCGCAAGCACTCTGTTGTGCTGACAGAACGTAAGGCCATAGGACAGCTGACTGAAAGCAGATAACAATCAGGGGATGTTTTCTTTAATTAAAGCAACAAGTGCGCTTGACGGGCAAAAAGAGGCTTTCACATGTGCAAGTATATGGTTCTTTTCAACAACTTAAAAGACTTGGAATTCTCTTATCTCTGTTTTGTTTGACACACCTTGATTTATATTGATTTGCAATCCAGGTGCACATCTTGCTGGAGGCGGCTTTTCAATGTGTGGAATGCATAACTGAGTGCGAAAACAAAGAGGTGCTTCAGCTCTGTGGTTAAAAGATGATATGAATCATACTGGGAGTCAATCTGAAAATGTAGGAAGGCAGTTCAGATACAGAGAGGGAAAAGCAATCAGCAAAAGCTTGAAAATATAGAGAAAATAATACATTTATTTTGACACAGACTAAATCAATAACCATATTTCTCATCGTATATTGCTGTTGTGAGTCAGTGAATTTAAATGATGTGGCTGCTTGTTACTGCTGGCGCGGCATCTCCAGAATTGATAACCATTAAAGGAATTATTAGTCAGATTTGATGTGTTAAGATGGAATTTCTTTTATTAGGTTGTTAGGATGTTAGAAATTAGTTTGTTAAACCTGTGAAAATCCATACACTGGCACACACACAACCTAGAAAAATAATCAATAAAAACAGTATAAATAGTATGATTTGATATGTTATCATTACAGTGATGATTCTGATGAGGACCCAGGTAAGATTATTATGATGCAGATGACTAATTTTCACCCACAGTTCTAGGGGCACCCCGAGTCAGTCTCTCTGATCATAACATTAGTTTAGTTTCAGTTTATTTCTATTGCTTGAAATTTTTTTAATTAGCTATGATAACACTGATTTGATGTATCTTATAAGCTGAAAAATTGAAGCTTGCTTACCAAGCATAATGCAAGAGATGTAATGATGTAATGAAGTATGAATTTAATGATAAAAAGGAGGGAAGTGTGCTGGAAGTATATTTTATGCTTGATTCTTTAACATATCCAGTATTAATCACTGTAAATCATTACATGCTATGTGTCTTACTTGCTGAACTCAGTAGATGTTGATATGCTTGGCAGAGTCTGTGTGTCTTGCTTATCTCACACACACCCAAAACAAACCAAAGACACAGCACCCTGGCAGAGACACATGGAAATGTGAAACACATAATGTATTCATGTTTGACAATCATATATTTGCGTGTTTATCATCAAACCATGTAACCACTTGTATTCCATATTTATGGATGTTACAGATTCCACTGCGTGCTTATTCTAGATTCATATGTTTTCTAAGAGTTTGTAGACCAAAGAACCAAAACAACTTCATACTGCCCTTGTTACATTTTGTTTGGTCTTTAGCTGTGGTAAATCCACTGAGTCATGCTTTCTGAAACATCACCAAGACACTCAGGATGGTGCCTTGTAAAAGTCGTGTGTGTGAGATATTGTTGAAAGGTTCTTAACCAATTATATTTGCCACTTTTTCTCTTATGACCTTGTTGTTATGATTTTGTTTTCTGCTCAGCTACACTTCAGAATGTAACAGAAGGTATGACTAGTGAAGATTTTCTTTGTCTCATTGAATCAGCCTGCACCAAGCAACTTTGACATTGTTAGTGTAATGCTCTTTCCATATTGCAGTAGTATTAAAGCCTAAAGAAAGACTGCTTTGACTGTTCTCCCCTTTATTAAATAATTTCCACCACAATAGTAAACAATGATAATAAAACACTGAAAACAATTGAATAGAATGTTAAAGCAACCATGGAATATGTAAATGGTACTAACTGTTGTGATTGTTTTCTTAATAAGTAATGCATATGAAATATTGCGATGTAAACATATGTAAATGAAAAATATTGCTATGCATCATATGCAAACATATGGAAATCTGATTTCACATTTATTTGCTTTACATAAAAATATGTAGAAACACATAGAACAAGAAAGGACTGATGTAGATTCTGCATATGACTGCATCTAATGCATGTGAGATTAGATTCCCATACATGTGCATTTACATTTGGTAGACTACTAGTCACTATACTGCTTTAATATGTACAATATAATGAAGGTTACTATTTTATAGCAAAAGTTCTATAAGCACAGGCACAACCCTCTACTGGACTCTGTGGTTCATACTCTCATCCAGTCATATGCATGGACTAGCTTACTGAAATCTATGTAAATGCAGTCGGCCAATCAAGACACCTGCCTAGTGTGTGTATAAAGCAGTGAACCAAGCTGTCATCATCTGTGAGTCTCTTCAGCGAGCGGTATAGGAGTGGCAGGAACCATAGATCAATGGCTCTGCCTATGCTTATAGAAATAGGGTTATGGTATCGTAAGTTTCATTCTATCTCACACTGGCTCCACCCTCCACTCTGTGGGCACAGTGGGGGGAACCTGACTGAACGTCCTGATGCGACATTACCATCAGTCAGCAGCCTCACTGAGCCCTGACTGGCTACACGTTAATCACTGCGGCCCTCTTATTTTCCCAAAATGAAATTAACTCCTTATTTTCTTGGGAATGAAGGAGGGGTTTGGTCTGGGAGAAGCACCAGTTTGGTCACTACGAACCAGCATGCAGCTGCGGAACCAAAAGGGCACTCAACTAACTCTCTTAGCTGAAGTCAATGCAAGCAGCAGAGCAGTATTGAGTGAGAGCTCCTTCAGCAGCGCATGGGCTTGTTTGGCTCCTTAGCCAGGATTGGAGGGTGGAGGCACGCATCACTGGGTGTTGTCTCCTGACCCCTTGAAGGAAACGTTTCACAAGGACGATGGGTGAAGACTGATCGCCAAAAGCTCATGGCAGATGGAAATGGCTGCTGTATACACATGAGATAGCCCTTTCTCCAATTGATACTGCAAAAAGGAGAGAAGAGATCCAACTGCATGATCTAACCTCCTTTCCTTGCACCAATGCTGGAATCCCAAACATTTTGCTACAGTATAGCAGGCAATGGTCGGATCCCGCCCTAGTCGCCGGGATAGTGTGTATGACCCCTACAGACAAACCAGCCTGCATTAGCCTGTCTCTCTTGGGAGCCAAGTATGGAGTGGTTGGCCCAGTGTTGGCATCATGCCTATCACACACATGTCCTCTGCAGAACTGGGGAATTGTCCAGGGCTGGGCTGCCAGCATTTGTGTCATCTCTGCGTATCAGCGGTCCGGGAATACTGTGGTGACCTTCCGTTGCTCTTGTCTCACTCTCTCTGACAGTGGAGGAATAAGGCAGAGAGGAATAAGGCATAAAGCAGCTTTTCTGGCCATGGCGCTTGTGCGGTGCATCCACCCACAGAGGTGGATCATATTACAGAAACAGGGACAACCACAGCAGACAGTGTGTGGTGCATCTGTTGCAAACAGATCCACTTCCACCTTCCCAAACTGGGTCCAAATCAGCTGTAGCACATCAGGGTGAAGCATCCACTCATCTGGCAGGGGGCCACCCCTTGACATGCGGTCGACTATTTTCCAATCCCACAGTCTGCCATTTTCAACAGAGATGTGGATCAAACTCTGCCCTAGCCTGTTGATGTAGGCAACAGTGGTGCAGTTGTCAGGCCTCACCAACACATCTGTCCTGTATAAGGGGTTTCAAGTAGTGATGTCCGATCTGATCATGTCATTGGAAATCGGGGCCAATCACATGATTTTCAGCTTATTGGGAACGGGTGGAAATGATCAGATTTTTTTTTTCTTAATGTAACGTTATGCCATAAACATTACAGAATTTATGGCCTAACGTTCAGGTAACGTCAGTAGTGGTGTGCTGATAGCTACCTGTAGTAGGCTAATGCAGGGCAAACATGAGGCTGGTGCCTCGGGACAGCGGAAATGTTCAGTGTTTTAAACTGAACAGCGAAGGCAGTGCAACAGCCACTTGTAATGTGTGCAAACTGGGAATTTTGCATAGCGGAAAGGACAGAGCTGCATTCAACACTACCAATATGATACACCACCTGAAAAACAAACACCCTGCACAATACTCAGAGTTCACTGCGGCAAATCAGGCAAAGACACTGAGCCAACCGACACTGAAAGAGACATTGCCCGAGGACAGGAAAAAGGCCAAAAAAGGCCAATAAAGATAGCTGAATTTATCTCATTGGATGATTTTTTGGATGATTGTATGGACATCTTTTAGTTTGTTTATTTAAGACAAGATATTTATTTAAATTGAATTTGTTTATATGGTTATTTTGTGCTGCACCACTAAGCTATGCAGACATTTTGCTTTGTTTACTTGGTTTGAACCAGTACTAAATAACAAAACTTGTGATAAAAGAACCATATAAAAAGCTATCATGTTGGATACTTTTGTTTAAATAAAAAAAAAAATCGGATTAGACTCGTATCGGCTCAAAATCAAATGACTCAGACTCAGACTCGGGGGCAAAAAAATGTGATCAGGGCATCCCTAGTTTCAAGTGTTGGACCAAAACAGACTGGAGTTCTCGTAGGTTAATGTGACGCATGCCCTTGGGGGGGCACACACCACCGCAACCCATGAAGGACACATCTGTGAACACCAAGACATAGGACATCACCTGACCCAGCGATGTACCCCGTCAACAGATGCTGTGGCATCACCCAGTAGGGCAGGTTGTTCTGCACCAATGGGGGAATGGGCATCAGGCAACGCTTGTGCTTCTTGGTATCTAAGTGCAGGGCTGTCTGTCTGGGTTCCAACAGAAAAGCCCACAGATTGGTGGAGTTGAGCATGACACCCAGATAATCTGCCTGTTGGCATGGCTGAGGAGGGCTCTTCTTCCAGATGATCACCAATCCTAATCTGGTTAGATTTAAGATCATCAAATAGAATTGAACAGAGTAGAATAGCATGGAAAAGAATAGAACAGAGCAGAATACAGTAGAATACAATAGAATACAATAGTTAGTATACTTAGAGGTGCCTGTGCATGTGTGTGTGTGTGTGTGTGTGTGTGTGTGTGTGTTTGTTTAAGTGTGAAAGCAAGCCTGTGGCCAGCCACAAAACACCCGGATCGAAGTGTTTCCCTCTCGCTTTGTTTACATATTTCAATGTTGTTTCTCTCTTCAGGTGAACACAGCCATGCATGAAGCCAAACTGGTGGAGGAGTGCGATGAGCTGGTGGAAATCATCCGCCAGAGGAAACAGGTCATCGCTGTCAAGATCAAGGAGTCCAAGGTAAACTATTCCCACTAAACTTCTGACTGAACACTGACAGTTTGGACAGCCGGAAGATTCAAACAGCAGTGATCTATCGCATTAAAAGTTGTCCTTATGACAAAGGTCAGCTATGAAAGCATGGAGGCCTCAGTAAGGCCAGTTTAGATATGGGTCTGAAATGTGTCTCTTGACACAAAATTACAGGACTATACCAGTGATTTCAAATGTTTGAATGTTGAATGTTTGGTTGTAATACCAAGTGTATAATGTTCTACTTCTGTGGCAAACAAAGTCATTGCCTTTCATAAACCACAGAACTGAAAAGCAAACGTTTCCCCAGGGACTATTTTGTGGGGGACGGACGTCACTCTCTCTACATCCTGCTTTTAGGAAAACTAATGTTGAAGACTTCATTATGGTAATGGAATACTAGTGTGAAGAAAGTTTGAAGTCTCTGAAAGTTCATTTTCATATCGTAGTGGAATGAATAGAAACCAATGACTAGATAAAAAGTAGGAAAAATGATATTGGAATCCTAAAATACGACTACTTGCTTTGGGTCAAAGCAGAAACATGAAGTACATGTACATTTCCTACAGTTGGAATGATTTGTCTGTGACATTCCTAGAGCTCACTGAAAGAAAGGTATAGATATGGCTTCTGTGGGAAGTAACAATAATAGCCACGGGAACTGGGATGTAGTCACATTCAATAACACCAGTAACCTGTGACTTCATTTCATCCAAATGCAGATAAGCTCTAACATTTTTTTCTTTATAGTGATACCAATCCTTGCATGTTAAAAAAAGGGTCAGCTAAAGCTAGACGAGGGGCAATTTTGATGCAAAAATACACCCGTCTTATTATCCTAAGTTATGCGCGGGGCTGCAGCAGAGCAGAGCATCCTCTGCCCCCTAATTAAGATGCCCTAGATTCATCTTGTTTGCCCAAATTAAAATTTGGTGTAAGGCATCTCCACACTCAGGAAGTGGTGTATCTATACTTGAAGAATGAAATACAAAGCCGTTTTCTAAAAAGCAACAAGCGAGAGAAACTTCACCGAATAAGTGCTGAAGCTCTTCACCACCTCCACCAGCCAGTAAAAAGAAGAAATGTAGGTCAGAGGAGTGTGCAGTTTACTCACTTGCATGAGTTCCTACATAATTCCTAATAATTCAGACAGTTACCTGCCAACGCAGCTGACTTTTGGGTCACGATACACTGGTAGAGAAACAGCAGTGTAATACAACAGAATGAAACTGAGAGGAGGGGATTATATTGTCCAGGTCTCTCCTTGGTGCAGTGTTGGATTTCCTCGCTGCCTCTGAAGTTGCTTACCCAACTTGCGTAGAAGCTTTAGGAGAAACAGGAAAGATAGAAAGGTAGATAGAGAAAGTGAGAGTGTGTGAATGTGCCTCCAGCCTGAGCAGCAAGACCGTGGCCTCCCCCAGCCTGCGTGTGTGGGGGATGAGTTTGAGACGGTGCATTCAGAGCCGACCGCTGCCGTTGTGAAGAGAGGTCAAGGGCTTATGGTACAGTGATCCATGTGTGTGTGCATGTGTGTAGGTAGGTGGGTGTGTGTGTGTGTATGCGTAGGTGGGTGTATGGGTGGGTTGCCCCTTCTTGAGGTTCCTAAGGTTTGCAAACAGAGGCACATCTTTCTCTCCCAGAGCTGAAGTTTCGGGTGTGTGTGGAAAATCCTGTGAGGCTGCAAAAGACTTCTGTTGAGAGATGAGAGATTTCCAGGACCGTAGTTGGCGTGTGTGTCAGTGTGTGTGTGTCCGCAGTGATTGCAGACAAAAGAGTAAGGCTTGCTCTCCAGAGAGTCCCTGTCTGTGAGCGACTGTCTAGTAGAGGGGAGAGAAATGAAATGCTGGAGAGGAGACTAAAGTGAAGCGCAGATAAAAAACCTCAGGAATGCTTGATTGATCTCACCTTGCAGGTGTTAATATTTGAGGCTGTTTAAGGGTCAAGGTATATAAATCAAGCGCACGTTAAGTAATTCAAATAATTTGGGCTGTGTTAAAATGGATGTTTGGGAGGGAGCCGAGAAGGACGAAAAGAGAGGAGACAGCGCTAAAACAAAAGCCTGAGGGTATTATGACAGACGAAGAAAGGGAGAGAACGGAAGAAAAGCAAAGGATGAGTGAGAAGAGGTCTGGAGCTGCTGACAGAAGAATGAGAAATTGAGAAAAAGGAGGGAGAGTGGAGGGGACATAGGGAGGGAAAAGGCAAGGAAAGTGGTGAGAAACGAAACAAGAAAAAGGAAAGGGAAGGAAACCAAACCTAATCAAACTGAACCCACAGAACTTAAATAGAGTAGTCTTTCCCATTCAAATCACTATACTAGCATGGTCGGAGTGGCATCCATTTTTATGTTAATCGTTGGGCAAGTTGCAAAATGTGAAAGGAAAGGAAAGGAGAGGAAAGGAGAGGAAAGGAGAGGAAAGGGGGGCAGTGCTCAGAGGTGACTCTCCTGCAGAGCCAATAGGATTATACTGGCTTGATCGCAGTGAGCAGAGCTGTGCAGGGCACTCCCTTTCACACACACCCACATGTGTGCACACGCAGTCATGCGCACGCACGCACACACACTCACACAGAACAAGGAGCAGTCCAGGGCGTGTGTCTTCTCTCCTCTTAACAAGCTCTGTCTCTCTCTAAGGAGACTCACTCATGCTTAATCTCTCCCTGCACAAACAAACACAGACTATTCCCATGCCATGCGCGCGTGTGTGTGTATGTATGTGTGTGTGTGTGTGTGTGCGCATCTTTGTTGTTTATCATATGTCTTTCCTTCTCTTGCATCTCTCTGTCTGCAACCTATTTTTAACTGCTCCTTTATAGCCTTGAGAGTTATCAACTCAAATCCCTTTTCAAGTTTTCCAAAATCTTGTACTTTGTGACTTAAAACGGCTAAACTTCCAACCTCAGTTATCATAATATGTTGTTTGTTTGCTTATTATTTATTAGGTTAAGGCTGTCCTTTTAGTCAGGATGAGGTTCACAGTCTCTCTTTACAATGTTAGGTAAAAATCTAAAATAAAATTCAGAATTGCGATTTTACCAGAGAGTAGCAGGCTTATCTCGTGACCTTAAAATTTTCCTTGAGGAAAATACTAACTGGCTCCATTCCAGTTTCAGATAAGGTAGTCTTTACAGTATGTTAGATGCTCACACACACTGGCACACACATACACACACACGCACACAGCCCGTGCCATATTGTCCTGCTTTAGGAGAGGGGCAAATAATGATGGCTAAAAATGTTGTTTGGGGGAGATGTGTCTATGTCATAATCTGCTGCACCCATTAAGTCTCTCTCTTTCTCTCTCAGCCTGCTCAAATGTCGTTTACAGCGACAACAGATTAAGGTTGACTTAGTGGAGGAGCGGCTAAGATTGCTATTGAAAACTCCATTAAGTCACCAGCTCAGAGAGGCTTCTAAGCAAGGGCAGCTTTTCTCACAGCATAAAGGGAGTGCGCATTAGATGCTATTTTGATGCTTGGAGCGTTTTTGATGACAAGCTGTCAACCAATTGCCACCCGGTGTTTTTTGTGTAATTCCAATTTACATAATACCAGAGCTGCAAGCACAAATGTGCACAGGCATTTCTTTTAAAAGCATTCACCATTCCCAATATTATATCTGCTATTTCCTTTCCTTTTTTTTGTTTTACTAAAGAATGGATGGTGGTTACTGAAAGTCCACTGCTTTCAGGGAGTGAAGAATATTTCAGTCTTTGCCTTCAGTCGCATTTGGTGGTCGTTACTGAGGAGGGTTTAGTGTTGCAGGCTGCATTGTTTTCCACTGTTCACCTTTCACTGACAAACCGGAGGCTCTCGCAGCCTCTATTCCAGAGAGAGCTTCGCTTCAAACTAATTTAATTTGTGTAATCAGGATGTGAGCGGTAATGGAGATAAATAGATTACTTTGGTTTCAAATTAGAATCAAATAGCCTCCGTATGCTCAGTAGGAAATAATATTACAGCACATCCGTAGACAAATTTCAGTCAAAAGGCCAGGCATCATAAAAGTGTGTATCTGTGCATAAGGTAGTAAGTCTCTCTTACAAACTTGAAACCGTTTCTCAGGCAGTAACCTATAGTCCTGTTTGAATAGGAGAAAAGGATTATGGTGGTTATGTAAAACTTTTGCAGCTAAGGTGTGAGGATTCAAAGTCAAAGTAAAATTTTCAATTTACTCTGATTTATTCATCAGAGACTGCTCATAAAGGGCAGATGGGACTTGCAGAAAATGATTTTCTCAAGTGCTGTAAACCGTAACAAAGTCTGATAGCACCCAGGTATCGAGGAGGGAAGAACCTCGCCATGGCTGACCTGGATTTGCCTCCTGATGACCACTGCAGCAAAACAGCATCACCGGGGCTGCTCTCGAGTCAAGCACCAGTTCCAACCACTCTGGCTGTAATGTGGCTGCAGATTTCTGTGGCTGGTTTCCAACAAGTTGCAGCTTTCAGAGAAGAGCCAGCCAGCATGCTTAGCATTAGGGCCAGCCAATATGGACAAACTCAAATAGAGAGATGACTGTTGGTGCTGTTATAAGATATTTACACAATAGAGAGATAACCAATCATTAGTAATGCAGATATGGTGGCCCAGCAGGTAGAGGCAAATAACGGAACTACAACAGTCTCTGTTCTCACACAGCTGCTTCTTCATTTTCAAGTTGGAGGAAATGGCAGCTTGGTCATCAGTTTTATGGTTTTCCAGCTTAACAGTACACTAAAAAATGTTTCCAAAAGCATTTGGGGTCATGGATACATAATAATGACTCAGTTTTGATATATGTTTTGACAGTTTGACGAGACCTTCATGACTCAAGCATGTTCCAAATGATGAACTTCATTTGCATAAAGTTGAACTTGACTCAACTTTATACAAATACAGACCCGGCCAATGAAATGCCCACTCACTGCAGCGTATCCCCAGCTCTGCATGGACAATGAATGGAATGCATCCAACTGACAAACATCGCCAGATTAGCTTTGTCTGTACATTCAGTTCAGAAAATGTTGTCCCTTTGCACTAAAGCAGCATCTAAAACCAAGAAAATACAACACTTATGCCGTATCACAGTATTTCGAATTCCAAAATCCCAGTCCTTACCTTGTCTCACATCACAATATCAGTATGATATTACTTTCCGAGTACTTAGAACAGTAGTAGTAGTAGATTCTGAAAGAAACTGAAAGCATAACTCATAATCACCTAAGATAATGTGGGGCTTTCAAGGTATCTCAGGTGTTGATGAGGCACAATGTACCAGTTTGGTTTCCAGGGGTCCGTTTCACGAAGCAGCCGATTTGATGATTCACCATGGCAACGGGGAAGCGTCAGGCTACGTTTTTCACCCCAGTTAAATTGGAAATCTTAATGCATCATACAGCGAGTTTGAACATGTTTTTTAAAAAAAGTGCAACACCGCTGCAGCAGCAAAGGAGAGGGAGACGGCATGGGAGAACATTGCTGCTCGGGTCAATGCATAAGTTTAAATGTAGTCCGTTGCAATCACAATAATACTACAGGGGAAAACTGCATTTAGGTGCAATCCCACGGGGGAGAAGCGCACTTGGCAGCAGCTTAAGATGAAATATAAAAACATTGTTCAAACAGGTAAGACCTCGGCATAATCTATCTGGAAATGCTAAAACATCTATGTGCGGTCTTATAACAATCTCCCAACGAATATTTAATTCTCTGCGCAGTAACACTGCACCTTCATCCACGGGATCGCTGTCGAAAGGACATGCCATGTTCGTGAAAAAAAGTCGCCACCTAACTACCTATGGACTTCTAATAAAGGCCTCCTGACTGTTTTTTTTTTTTTTTAAATTTTAAATAACAGACGGCAGAACTAATATGCCACGCCAAAACTCGCCTGCTGACTGAATGAATGAGGAAGTTAAATACCGTGTGGCTGAAAGAGGGCGGAAACAGAGAG
>OMLB01027976.1:0-15998 GCA_900302555.1 Myripristis jacobus | reverse complement strand
CACGCCCACTTCTTAAAGACGTAAAAAAATATTACTTTGAAAAATTTAATATACAGTATTTTTGTTGGGATAAGAGAGAGAAGTCGTTTAGTGTGTTAATTAGTTGAAGCAGTTGTAGTATGTGTTGTTTACCGTCTCACCCTTGGCTTGCAGTGCACGATACGCGCGCCCCCGTGCCCTGCGCGCAACAGTTGGAAGTTTTGAACTGAGAGAGAGGAGCGCGCCAAATAGGAAGGACGGAAGATGTGTGCTCGCTTTTTCACAATAAACCAAATCGGCGTCGGGAGTGGACCAGACCGGGGACACTCATCTTTTCACTTATGAAGGACTGCGGCTGTCGACGCCTCTCCCATCGAGACGGAACAACGTGCGGCTTGGACGAGAAACGACGCTGAGAGTAAGAGCACAGGAGATAAAGTTGCTCGGTTAGGTTAGCTTAGCTGGCTAACACTAACTCTTACTGAGCTGAACTTGGGTGAGAGCAGCTGTTAAGTCAGCGCTGTAGCCAACAAATTTACCTTTCAGGCCTGGAAAAATAAAACACGACAGCTTTGTGCACATTTGATGGGTGACAAGTATTATTTTAAGTAGTCCTCTAGGCTTGCGTGTTGATGCTAAGACAGGTGTTTTTACCGAGCAACCGTGTCCCAGTTGTCATGAGAACACCAACTTGATGCAACCATGGCACTTGCAGCATATCTCGGCTATCTCAGTCATGGAAAACCAATTTCTATGATCTCAGCTGACAGTAAGTGAACATTTAGATGCAAATCACTTACAAATATCATCCTAGCTACCTCTGACTATGTTGTATGGGCAGCCACATATAAAGCTGGTTGATGGAAACGGCGTTCCATCAGCTTCAAGTCCGCTGACTGTAATGTTAAAGACTGACATATGCAAGAGTGTCACCCTTATGAGTAAGTTTGACATTCAGAGGTTTGATAGTGGCAAGTAAGATGTCCTGCACTTGCTCTTTTCCACTGTGGCATTGTTCTGTTTTCTGCATGTGATAAATGTCCACAACTGTGTTTTCTGTTTTCTCCTCAGACATGGAGGCAGGCAGTGTGAGCATATGGCCACGCATGGAGCCCTTCCTGCTGGGAGCGCTGCAGGTAAATACTATATTACACTCTTGCTTTTCAGTGTAATTTGTTGCATTGATTGTGTATTCTTCGGGATACAGATGTTGTCGATAACTGAGGTGTGATATCATCATAGGTGGCCCCCCCTTCCAAGCTCAGCCTGCATTATCTTCGTAAGATGGCGACCTATGTGCGAACACGGGATGGATGCTTCCCAATTTTGAGTTGGTCCATGTGGAGGCATATCGCCTGTGGGAAGCTGCAGCTCCCAGATGACCTTGCGTGGCTCTACTTTGAGACTTTTGATCTCCTTATAGGTCATGCTCCTGAGAAGAGGCTGGAGTGGGCTGAGTCTCTCTCCCAGTGCTCCTCCCAAAGTGAGCTGGACCACCAAAAGAGCAAGGTGAGAATGGGTCAAAGGGAGGAGTACTGTTTAATCAAAGGGGAGCCTGCAAAATGGTCCTTACCCAAGAGATTAAGAGATTAAAAGCTCAGAACAGTATTGTAATCCTGCACCCCTTGTGGAATCTCAACTAGATATTGATATTCACCTCATCTTTCCTTAATCTTCTCCTCCCAGCTGTCTGTGGACACCCTGCAGTTCCTCCTCTTCCTCTACATCCAGCAGCTGAACCGTGTGTCTTTGCGCACCTCTCTGATTGGTGAAGAGTGGCCCAGTCACCGTGCCCGCTCCCCCTCCTCCTCCTCAGACCGAGAGGCCAAGACCAGCTCTCAGAACAAGGTCACCTTTTTCATGGATGGCAAAACCCTGTCGCTAAGGGCAGACATACAACATAACTGCAGGGAATACAGTACATTTTTTGTTTGTTGATGTACAGCTATTTTGTAATGCTGACAGTTGCCTGGTACACAGTGCAAAATATCTTCACCAAATACATTATCGAGTTTGATGTTTAACAGAGGCTTATTTTCATCCTTCAGTCCTTTATGACAGCTCCTCCCATACTTGCCTCTCACAGTCCTTTTTTTGTCTTTGTTTGGCTCAGCAGAACTGGGATGATCAAGCCCATCTGTCATTTGTACACAGCCATCTAGCTGAGATGCTGGAGCTGCTGGTGGAGCCAGGCCAGCTTTCAGGCTCTGGACAGACCATACGAGACAGCCAGGTTAGTGGACAGTCAGTACACATCCTGTGCCAATTAATAGAACAATTTGAAATGTATGAAACAGTTTGTTCTAACATGAGATCTCAATCATAGCAAAAGGAATCATACTTTACACAGTGATTTCTGCCATGAAAGCAAAGCACATATTACTATTTAGAGTCATCTTATGAATTGTGTTTATAATATAGTTATGTACAATGTGTTATTGCAGATGATTCTGCAAAAACATGATGTATTAAAGCTGATTTGCGGTTGGGTTTGCCTAGATATCCCTGGAGGCCGTGCGTGGCTTGAGCCTGCTCCTGGAGGGCTCAGGAGGCCACAGCAGAGCTGTCCAGCCTGTCCACAGGCTCCTGTCCAAAGGCCCACTTCAGACACAGGCCGGGTACTCCTCTCTCAGCCGCTCCTTCCCCCTGCACCAGCTGCTGTCCTGTCTTCGACACAGCCTCACACTGAACCCCTTTGGGATTACCGCTTGCCTGCGCTCAGGAAAGAAACTGGCCTGGGCCCAGCAAGGTGTGTTAAAACCTCTTGGATTTAGGATCAAATGAAGCCCTCACAGCCTTCATAAGGAGAAGCTAAGTTTGAGTTTTCTGTTCTGTTGTGGTTGTGTTGTAATTTCAGCCAGTGTAGTTACTGCCTCAGGGAGTAAGAATGAGCATTCAGGAATGTGGTATGATATAGGTGTGTGCACAGCGTCCTTCTCTCCAGCCATCCCTCTCCCTCTACCTGTCTGTCTACATTACTTTGATGACAGTCCTCCTGCTGTATGTTTGTGTGCACTAGTTGAAGGGTCCATGAAGAAAGCTAAGATTGCCAGGAACACTCACGTGGCTCCACCCGGCAGTAAGATGGTGCTGATGTCTCAGGTCTTCAAACAGACACTGGCTAAAGATTCAGATAAGCTGACTGGTACCAACATCAAAATACACAGATGCTCAGATGCCTTCATATACCTGCTCTCACCTCTCAGGTAAGGTTTGCTTCCACTTGTATGAGACTTTTTATGCATGTCCAGGTTTTGTAATGTCCTGCTTTTTGGCCATTCCTTCTTGAATTCTGCAATTGTAACTTTAATTTGCCTGTTTTGGGGTTTATTTGTGTATGTACCTCCAGATCAGTCAGTGTGGACAAGTGTCGTGACAGCACAATCGTCTTGGGTCCTGTTGAGACCAGCGTCCACATCCACAACTGTGAGAACGTGCGGGTGGTGTGTGTGGCCGGCCGAATCGCTGTCGGAGCCTCGTCGCGTTGCACTATCCATGTCCTGACGCCCACCCGCCCTCTGCTCCTACCTGGGAACACAGACATTACCCTTGCGCCATTTCACACCCACTACCCCTGCCTAGAGGACCACATGGCTAGTGTGGGACTGGCAGTGGTGCCCAGTGCCTGGGATCGTCCTTTGCTGCTGGGAACTGAGGGCCTTTTCACCCCCTCACTCAACTCTTCGTCCAACCCAGATCCTTCCTGCTACCGTCTGCTGCCTGCATCTGAGTTCCACGCTATGGTGGTACCTTTCCAGATGGAGGGGGACACGTGTGAGGTGCCAGGGGGGTTGCCGGCACAATATCAGGCAGTGCTTGAGGAAAAACAACAAAGGATACAGAACTGGCAGAAGACTGTGAAGGAGGCCCAGCTCAGCAAGTGAGTGGCAGACAAAATCCCTCTCAGTCACACCATTATTAACTGGTTTTGTGCTGTCGGTGAATGACCACAGGGTATGCACCTGAAACAACCTGAATCAACAAATTTAAAGTTTAGTTTGATTGTGGTGCTACAGGAGGGACCAAGGGGTCACCAACATCAAAAGGGTTCCTCCTCTTGGGGTCTTCAGTGTGCACAGCAAATTTGAGAAGCCAAAGATATTAAGACTCATTGTGTTCAGAGTAGGGCTGGGTATTGGCTAGCACCTTGCAATACAAGACTTAACACCACACATGGGTCAGTTGCCAAACTTCTATAAAATCAGTAAACCTCACTCAATAAAACTGACTGAAAATGTATAAATAGAACTTAAAATGCTGCCTACTGTGTAACACCTGGGTAGACTAAAAAATATACAGCACATTACAGTATATGATAAATTGAGGTGGTAAACTGACTGAAAACAATTCAATTCAAAATTTCCATTCCAGCGTATTAAAGTAAAATTAGGACAATGCACCTAACATAATGCACTAAAATGCAAATGTCATAGGACCATATGTAAATGAAGTATATCAAAGATACCTGTTGATACAAGGGGCTTAAATTGTACAGTATCACACACAAGAATATCATGATACTAAGCTGTATTTTGTATGTGTGTGTGTGTGTGTGTGTCTCACAGCTGTAGTTCACAGCCAGGATTTGTTTTGGCGGTCAGGTGATTCCACAGTATCCCTGACTTTAAACCAGTGTTTCCCTTGATCTACTGATGTACACTGTTCTTTTCAGTCTGGGGTTTAGGTGTGATATTTAGGTATAATGTGGAAATCAGTTTTATAATTCAGGCAGCTGGTGGGCTCTGTCATCAGTGGAAAGTTCTCGTGGAACAGCAGTTTCCAAAATCAATGACAGTGTGAGTGGGTGAAATATCACTGGAGAGCAGCAGCAGAGAAGTCACTGTCAGTGAATATTAACCCTGGGGACTCTGAACTGTGACTGACCCTGTCGAGCTCATGACTAGAATGTTATTTAATTTATGTTATTTCATATTTCCTTTTTGGCAAATTTCTATTTTACAGTATTTCGTCACTGAGCTACCCCACATTTAACCTCTTTTCTTCACTGTACATGACCAATTTTTCTGTTTTAACTGACCTCCTGTGCTCTCCAGGAAGCAGCGTCGTCAGTTCCAGGAGTTGGTGGAGCGCAAGTTTCACGAGTGGCTTCTGGAATCGGGGCACAAGCAGGAACTTGACAGCCTCATCCCGCCCACCTTGCACTCTCAGGAGCCCCCCACCGGGCCTGCTGGTGACCTCAAATCGAATGATACCACATATGTCGGGACTAGACAAGCAGCCGGACAGACACCTATGGCTTGTTGAAATGCTGGGTTTCATTTTTTGGGTACCTAGCAGCAGGATATTGTGCCTGTAAATTATGTTAGCATGACATTGTGCACACTACATCAGGATACATGCCTTGTTAATGTTTGGAACTCACAAATTGTAGTATGTTTATTGCGCTGGTCACGCTAGTCCTACTTCACCGAGGCTGCTGAGTCTTTGACATGTCCAGGCCAAGAAGAGAGAGGACTGGACTAAAGCAAGATGGCAAGCACAACCTTTGTGCACTCGCAATGCTGACAGGATATAGAGGGGTTAATCACATAAAGAACCATGCTGTGGTGTGGAAACTGCTGTGGACCTCTTTGCTCCATTTCATAAATTTTGTCTGTATATCTCACTAAATTGTGCACACGTGCACAGGCCACATCTACATTTGGTTTGTGTAGAAATGGTTTTTAAAAAAGGGAAACTGACACATGCACATTTAAGGATGGAGAGTTTAGATGATTTTGAATAATTTAGCACTTGGGATATGACAGATCAATTAGGGTACATAAAGTTATTAGCTCAGGTTAGATAACTGTATTTTTTGTTAATGTGTGCTAATTAAAAAAGAACGGGGGAATCGAATTGCCAGCACAGAAGGCAGCTTTGTCTAATATTTCTAATTCAAAGGAAGGAATTTAATAATTTATTGTAGTGTAATTAACTCTGAAGTTCTAAACAACACACTTAATGTGGTTAATTTCACTTCCTCTGCACAGCTGAAGCACCTGATTCACTGTAAATGTGCCAAGTGAGGCAAAAATCAGTCATACTCCACATATTTACAGTTTACAAATGTATCCTGTCTAGGTCTGCTGTAATGTTATTGTATATTTTTTGCATGGATGTTCCTGTACGGATATGCCTTTTCCTTCAGCATTAGAATGTTATTTTTTACAGGGCCCACTCTGCTTCTGGCACAGTTTTAGGAGTTATTGCCTGGAAGGGTGCTACAAGCCAGTAACTTATGACAGTGGACCTCAAAAGGCACCCACCTTCTCCTAACCCTTTGTTCACTGATATGCATGAAGCAGTGCAGTGGTATGATTGCTTTGACCAATCCACTCATTGCTGCATGAGTCATCTTGAAGAGGAAATAGCTGTGTTTTGAAAGTGGTCTTGCAGAACAGGATGTACATCAGCCCAAATGCACACATTTGAGGATTCAGGTCTGAGTAGAGCTGCAGAAAAAAGACTCTAAGGCAGTATTTTTATGTTTAGTGGGTGAAGGGAAGCCAGACCTTTACCGTCCAATTTGTACTGTTAAATATATTTTTGCACCTTGTATAGAACAATGCTGATGTTGCCAAACTGTCTGAAAATGCTGTCACGTCTTTCTTATTTAAGGCCAGTATGAAATGATGAGACTGTAATGTCACTATGCCTTACTCTTCTCAAACATGCCTTTCAGTTTTACACACTATGGCCTCTGCAGATACACCATGAAAATGCTTTCAAGAACACAGTTCCTTGTAAATGTTAAACACACGCACACAAAACAATGTTAAGATGAATAAAGTTTAAAAAAAACAATCTTGCATTTGATCCTGACTCAGTCATTTGTAACCTGAGACAACCTGCAGTTATTGCATCTAGAAATGTGGAACCTTTTCTTGCAACAGATGCGGTTCCTCTGTGGCTCTTTGCTGTTAGATTTTAGTCATTTCTTTTTTTTCTATCAAGAGACATTGTTTCAAGCAAGCACTACACATTGAGGTACATCATGGTTAATGTGACAAGGTTTTCTCTTGATTTTAATTGTATGCTACCTGTTAGCAGCAAAACGTTAGTAAAAAGTGTTAACTATGATTTGTTCACAAAAGTTGTATTGGAAGTGAAAAAATAGAGTGGTCAAAACAAAAAGTTTGCCTTTATTGTCCTCTTCACATTTTTGTTATTGCAGCAGTGGCATTACTGGTTTTTGCATCGGCCGCAACAAACAAAATTATTTGTTATCGGCTCTGAAACTCCACATAATTACATTTCTAATATTTCGTGCAATGAAATGGCTTAGTCAAAGAGGGCAATAGGTCACCTCAGAATAGGACACTTCAAACAATACATGTAATGCAATTGTACTTATAATAAAAAAGCGCCTTTTTTGCACAGCACTTTTACATGCGCTACTATTTTCTTCATCTGTGGTTATGCCATAATCGCTGTATCTGGGTTCATCCACAAGTCAGAATTTGGGCACGAGTTGGTGGGCACTGGTCAGGTGGAGGCATGCTGTTGGAGCTGGCACGTGCGTTTTGTTGCGTTTTGGTGTGAGAGGGAGGAGAGGTGAGTCGGGGGAGGGAGGGCACTGGACACAGCCAGCTGAGAGATGGGGTCAGTGGACACTCACCATACCCTGCCATTATGCCGTAATCCTGCCCCAGTTTTCTGGAAAAACTGAATAGCACTAGAATCACTGACTCAATTTTTGGATCTCATTTTCATGACAAAGCGATTGCTCTGTCTCCACTGTTGATGTTTATGAATGTGGCAAGGCAGGAGTATAAAAGAGCCTGTCGAGGGGCCACTCAGGCACCGAGACCTCAGGGGGACCACCACCTCTTAACATCAAGGCTATCCAACACACTACATCCAAGATGGGCAGGGTGAGTAAGAGAACAAAGGACTGACACTAACACACTGACACAGGAAGCATGATGTGTGATATAGTGGATCACTGTCAGAGGTGTTGGCACAGTTGAGTTATGTGATGTACCTAAAACCTTCAACTACACCTGTAAAAAATACTGAAAACATTGACTTTGGGCTGGGATTACACTCATTTTGGTTTACAAAAGAGCTGCAAGTCAAGCTTTTATCTGTTCAAATTTACTACCTACATCATCATCAACTACATCATCCTCTATCATGCCAAACAGTGTAGGTTTGGCATGATAGAGATGACAGGGAGTGAAACAGACAGCTAAGGCACGTTGTTGACTGGACTGGTCAGTTCTGCAGTCTGTGGTACCGGGTGTTGATGGCTTGAGTCCGCTGGAGGTTAAAGCTGCACTGCTCGTGAACACACGGCCAAAGTACTGCGTGCCGACAGAATACTTCTCAGGACTTTTCACATTTCAGAAAGGCTTAAAACCCAGATGCAGCCCCATCAGCACTGACAACACTCAGCTGCTTTTGTCACTTCTTCTCCAGATTGTCTTCTACGAGGACAAGAACTTCCAGGGCCGTCGTTATGAGTGTGACAGCGACTGCTCAGACTTCCACGCCTACCTAAGCCGATGCAACTCCATCAGGGTGGAAAGTGGGGCCTGGGTGGTCTATGAGAGGCCCAACTACATGGGCTACCAGTATGTCCTCACCAGGGGGGAGTACCCAGAGTACCTGCGCTGGATGGGGCTCAACGACCGCCTCAGCTCCTGCAAGATGATCCACTTTGTAAGTCATCCACCAGCTGTTCTAGGGATATGCTAATGTCAGTTTTTTCAGTTGTCCAAGCGATTAGTTGAGTAATTGGTGTCAAGAAACTTGCATGTTCAAAGTACGCTATATTGTAGGAATGTATTATTGAGTATACATTTCTTGGCAATGTGAATTCTTAATCAATTTCATCTTAAATTAAGCAAAGACAAATGTAAAAGTTCTCTCTCGTCTGTTTTTACCTGATATTTTATTGTGTATGCAAGACAGCTTTTCACATCCTTTAAAATCTGAAGGATGATAGCATGTTTTTTTAATGAATAAAAAGAAAAATCAGTAAGTGGTTTCTGATCAGATCTGTTCACCAATTCAAAGTCTGATATATTAAAATGAACTGGACAGACCATTCAGATTTCCTAATTAGCTCTGTAATCTGTACAAATTTGACATCTAGTTTGGTTTCTCTCCAGCGCAGTTTTGATAACGTGAGAAATTATAAATCTTGACAAAATGCAGTTCAGGTCCAAACACACATTAGTTTGGCAACACTGCCTGCTTGGCAGAGAGAAGCCAGTGAGAGTCATATCAGTCATATCAGTGAGGTTATACCATAGTGTTGATGACTGCAGGGCTTTGTCAATGTAGATCAATACCAGGCTTGTTCAATTTGAATGATCGGGCTACAGTACTGCTCTCGTTTCCCTATTGGTTGCTGGGGGCAGATTCAAACACATCGCTTTCATGCAAAAATCAATCTGGTTTGTTCTAGTTGGCTGTGCAGTTTTGTGCTATTTACAGTGAAACAGAACAGAAAGCCAACAAGCTACAAACACTGAAAGAGAGGCCTTTGATTAAAGTGAGGGTTCGAATTCAAGCGGCAGACGATGCCAAGACTTCTGCAATATGGCCAGACTCACATCAGAGACCAATCAAGTCGAGGTGCTGAAAATGTCTCTTCCCTTTTTATTGAATGTGAATCTCATCTCCCTATATATCCCCCCTTCCCCTTTTCTCTTACCCCACATCCCCTCCCCTTTCTTTCCCAATCCCCCGCGCTAACTCCACTCCCCAAATCCTACCACCTCTTTCCACCTATGCACCATCATAACACGCCCCCCCCAACCTCCTGCCATCTACCATGCCCCACTCCTGTCCCGCCTCCCAGACCAGTGGGACCCCGTACAAGATGCAGCTCTATGAGAAGGCAGACTTTGGGGGCCAGGCCTTGGAGGCCACGGAGGACTGCCCCTCTCTCCTGGAGAAGTTCCGCTGGAGGGAGGTCTACTCCTGTAAGGTCTTCGATGGCTGGTGGGTCTTGTACGAGCAACCCAACTACCGTGGACGCCAGTACTTCCTGGAGAAGGGGGAATACCGCAAGCCCGGCGACTGGGGCGCCGTCAGCCCTGCGGTCCAGTCCTTCAGGCGCTTCACTGAGTGATTCACCCTCCCTCCAACCAAGTCCCCAAACAAACAGACCTGCTACAATCTATGCCAGGGCATGAGTCTACATTCGACTATACCTTCATTGATTACTTTGTAATTTAAAACTGAGGTCTCACTTGAAATAAAAAGCTGCCAATAAGCAAACAATGACATTTGTTTAGATTTTCTGCATGTGACGTGTCAATCTGACAATGTCTGTTGATTTTTTTGTGCATTTGTTTCAACCACAAGCCTGAATGATCATTGGTAACTGCTTGACCTAAGTTGCAAGAGGCTATTTCCCTCTGTAGGATTTAAGCATAAACAGCTAAAAGAGTACAGACCTCACCAGGCGTGTCTGGGGGCATTTGGGTGACAAACAGGAACTGCAGGGCAGGCTGCTGGTCATGCTGATTAACAAGTTGCCCAATGTATCGCAGCCATAAGTGATAAATTAACTGACAAAGACATTTCAGCAGCTGGCTGACATTATTGATTGTACTGTTTGTTTGAATGAATACATGTCACAACTGTCCTGCCTTGAGGTGCAAGTCTAGACAGGGACAAATCCTAAAAGAAAGAGTAAAATGTCAGTTTCAAAGGGAACAAAAAAAAATCCACCAACTAACGTGCCCTGGCATGTAGGTTAACTTCTGAATCTCTTGCAAGAGAAGACACACCTGTAACTGTCTTTGAATCTGTGGCAACAAGACGTGATTTGTTGTTCTTAAACGAAAAAAAAGTTTCCAAACTGAAGCAGTTGTTGGTCACTTGTGGCCCCTACCATCCGCTTAAAAGGAATGAGGAGTTAGCACACAATTGCAGTATAAAACATGTTTTTTTTTTTTTGAATCATTGCAACCTTGAGAGGTCCACACAGTCACGACTGCATAAAAAGTATTAGGCTAACTGGGCTAATATACAAGATTAGTTGCATGCAAATACATGGATGGACACACACAACAAAATGCACGGCCCCTTCCTGGCTGCCGCGTAATAGAGATAATTAAGTGTGAGATCAAAATGACACGGTTGTTTGAGCTTCTTTAAGAGGAGCAAATCAGACCTGAGCCAAACTATCTGAAGCTGTCTAAAAAAAACTGTAAGTTAATTTGCTTAGCCCTGTCTGACTCAGGCCATGAAGAGTCCTTTGTTCCAGCCGGCTGAAACAGTTCCACAGAAACACAGGCCACTCTATCCCAGCACAGGTCTGAGGTCCACAGTGACGGGCTGAGGGTTGAGGTGAGTCCCAAAGGAGAAACAGTTTCCTCCCCCACCTATCAGGAGCAGCACAGGCTCTTCTGGGTCTGTCAGCTCCGAGCAGAAGGAGTGCAGCATCAGAGGCCAGGGCACCGAGGTCTGGAGATGGCAGAGCACACAGGACGGCTTTTCAGTGTCAATTCAAATGACTAATTTTCCTATCATGACGCTACAAACACAATAAGCAAACTATGGGCCCATTCACATCAGACTGACAACTGAAGCTGACTCTGGTTACTATGCAAATGAGCCTGGCTATGTGTGTATGGACAGGAACAGGATTTGACAACTGATAGCTTATGTGCAGAGACATTGCTGTGTAATACTTCCTGAATACTTCACCAAGAGAGCAGTGCTGAAAATACTAACACATAATCTAAATATGAGTACGAGTACAAATACAGATCATGAGCAACTCCAGCTAATAACTTTGGTTGTCAAGCTCCAAGACGCTAATGTGAACAGGCCTGTACTGAGTAGAAAAAGCAGCAATGTGCCTCCTTCAAGAGGATCAGTGACTGTTGGGAGGCAAATGTTTACTGACTGTGTCCAAAGTGAACTCGACACTGCTGCCAGATATCAGGTCTATCACAGCGACACCAGGTACGCCATCTGGATGCAGCCAAACTCCGCCCACCACAATCAGCCTTTCACGAGTCACATGGGCAGAATGGGAGTACCTGAAAGGGGGTGCAGACCGTAAGGTTTTTCTGAAAGACGGCTTCTTAAAAAGACAGGTTTACAGAGGTTTTCAAGCTAATTTATTTACAGATTTTTTTTGCAGAAAATGCAGACTAAAAGACCTTGTAATTTTGTTCTACTACGGTGAAATTTTTGTTATGGACTTTGTCTAGCTGCAGACCTGGGAACAGGTGGGGGCTGGACTTTTAGTCTTTCCCAGCAGAAGCCTGTAGCTGTGGGCCGTAGCACTACGGTATCCCCCAGTGGGACTCCTCCTCTTCCCAGTCCTCCAAACACCACCACGCCTCCTTGGTAGGAACATGCCGAGTGGGAGAAACGAGCTTCAGGTGCCGTGCCCTCCACTGGGATCTGTTAAAAAACACATTCACTAAATGTCTAAATGTTTTAAGTGCCATCATTGTGACTGTGGAATAATAAACCCATTCTTGGGAGTGATACGTGCAGAAGCTCAGCAAACCTCAGTCCAGTGCTGCTGGTCAAGACACAGGAAGGCGCCGTCACCCAGAACCGCCTCTGATTCGTTCCTTCCACCAAACACGAACAGGAAGTCTTTACCTGGAAGGACAAACAAGAATATAAGGCTCAATCAAGCCATCATAACCCAGCTCCTTAGACTGTATATATGAACACACAGTAGAAAACTAAGTAGATTTATGAGCGCAATGTTGATGTGTGTTTTTAACACTTAATAAACTTTTTTTAATCACAATGGGGAGATCTCATTTCTAACTACGACAAATGAATTCCTGCTTTACTCCAACCCTCTCACCTCCATGACTGACCACAGCTGCTGTGTGTCTCCACCTCGGCTGTGGTGGGTCACCAGTACAAGCCATCTGCGTTACACAGAGCTTCACTGTGTCTTGGTCTTCAGGGCCAAGAGGCTCCAGTAGATCACAGGGTTCAAAGGTCACTTTGAGAAGGCTTTTGATTGGGTTGAGTGGAGAGGAGCGACCTCCATACACCACTGCCCCTCCTCCAGGGAGGGATGTTACACTGTGGCACACCCGCGCACCTGGGGGAAGGAAACAGGATAACCCGATGTTCTGACTGGAAGTAAAAAAAATAATAAATAACTTGCTTTTCCTGCATAGGTTTTGTCACCTTGCTTTAAAAACAACCAGTGATGACGACACAGCAGGCAGCAGGTTTGACCATTTGGCACAACAAAAAGCAGACAAGGTGACACCTGTAGCTTTTTTGAGTGTTTTTTAACATCATTTTATGACAAATTGAAATGCTTTAAAATATGATTTGGCATTATAGTTTTAATTTCAGTATGCTTGCATCTTAATTCCTTTTTACCGGGGGTGGAAGCATAATGACCTGAAAGTGTCTTCTTTGGAGAATCTAGTTTTTATAAACCTTTTGTGCAGATCTTGGGTCAGTGTTACTGGTCACAAATTCCCAAGGTACATTTTTTCTGCTGTAAATACTAGGCAGGGAACGAAATTCACAGGCACCTACAGTCTACAGAAGCTGACCGACTTTCACTGTATGATATCAGGCGAATTTCTCACTCAAATTTAAGATTTCTGCTGTATAGAGCAAATTTCCATTTATCTTGTGCCTATTTTTTATTGATTCTGTGTAAACAAAGGAGCAAAAACTAGACCTCTAGTACCAGAAAACGATTCATCTCAAGCAGAAGACCAGCTTACCCCAGTCCTCTGAGGAACCCACACAGGCACATCTCCAGCCAGCCTGGCCTCGGAGCAGCAGCCTGGTCGCTGCACCCCTGCCTCCTCTGCTGGAGCCCCCAGTAAGCAGGACCTGTCCCGGGCCCAGAGAGGTGGAAGCCATCGCCAGCCCCTCCACACACACTTCTGTTGGCAATGTCTTTGCCCTCAGGGCCACGGGGCTTTGAGATGGGCTTATACGTGGGACTGAGGATACTGAGGTGAATAAATATACACAGTCACAAACATAAGGGAAATACATACAGACGTGCAGAAGGAGAGAATCAAAAAGACAGAGAATGGCTCAAAGATCTTGCAGAAATGTTTTGTGATAGCTACCTGGAGGGTGTGTGAGCAAAGCCTGGGCAGTCAATGAGCCTCGAGATGCAGTGAGGATAAAGTAGTGGGTACATTTCTGGTGCCACTCCTGCAGTCATACAGATAATAAACAGATTATGAAGTGCCTTTAAAAATAGGAAGATACTTAGGCAATTCAGTGGCTTACCTCATACTCATCGAAGGGCTCCAGACTCTCCACTCTGCATCTCTCTTCCTCAGGTAGCAGGCCCAGGTAGAAGTCATTCATATCCAGACACACACACTGATCCCAGCCCTGGAATAACACACACCCCACCACGTTTTCTCAGATAAACATGACTCAATCAGAATGAACATTTGAATATATGTAAGACTGTGACATGTCATATTTTTCACATTCCCTAATTAACGTACACATTGTTTCATAGTGCGAATAGGTAAAATGTGCACATCCTAGTGTGTATAAAATACGCTGTATGTCATTACATTACGATTATCGAACCGTTACCAGATGCAATAAGATATGTATACACTGTCCTGTGTCTAGAGCCTGCGTACTGACCTTGTCCAGGAACCTCTGTGTCTGCGTGGCTGTGTCTGGATATTGTCGAAGAGCGTGTAGTGTTGAGTTCAGCTTCAGGAAGTGGTCCTGCATGATCCGACCAAACGGGTCATGAGGATGAATCTGCTCATACATCACGAAGAGCGACTGGGGCAAGAGCTTCGCTGCCCAGGAAATAACAGAATCCGACCTGGAGGACATGACAAACTGCCACTGTGCCATCCGTACAAACACAAACTGTCACATCAGCACTGTATGGCTATGGTTGAGATGATAATTACTTGCAATTGTAATTATTAATCTTGATAATTTGAGGAGCAAAATTATTTAACTGGACTTCTTGAGTCATCCATCAATCATTTTCAACTTAAGCGAACACTCCAAAAGAAATTAAATGCTGTGTTATTGTGATTTTATGGTGAAACTAAAATTACAATACATGTTACATGATTTATTATGCAGCTCTAACTCACATATACACAAAGAAGATGATAGGGCCTCCTATAGAGACAACTTCCAGTCCTTACCATTGTGTTTCCATGTAAGTAAGCACCACCTCAGAGAGAATTAAGGTAGGGGCATCCCAGTCCAGCCCAGCCCCACCTAGAGCCTCTTCCACCTGGGACTCCTCTCGAACATCCAGGCCTAGCAAGCGGTACTGATCACAAGACGCGTACACAGGGCCTAAGGGCACACAGGCACAGCTGCACTTAGTTTACAGCCCAAACAGACGTATAAACAAAGCTTTTTATTGCCCAACATACTGCCTTGATGAACCTCAGTGAGTGTGAGTTGTGAGTTAACCTTGGAGGGAAGGCGAATGGGAGTCTATCTTTTCCCGCAGTGTAATAGTGGCACCGATCAGGGCAGCTTTGCGTCGGGCGACGTCTGGGAAATCCACCTCGAACACAACAGCTCTGTCAAGAAGCCCCTCGGCATGTAGGCGAAAATACAAAGAGTCAAAGCCTGCACCCAGAGACAGAATCTGGAAAACAAAAAGATAATGACAGAGAAAATGAGAGACAGGAGGAAAAACAACAATGGCGATAAGGAATCCAGCGTTCTTCAGTCAAATACCCACCTGCCTCCTAGGGAACTTTTCTGTTATCTGTAGAAACCTCTTCACACAGTGATCCACAGCTCTCCAGCGCACGTAGTAGCCTCTAAAGCATGCAGAAAAAACATTTAACACCTTCATTTGATTCTCTGCACTGTTGGCACTCTGAAGTCCCAATTTCTCAAATGGCGGGAGAAAGGATTTTATTTTATTATTATTCGATTTTGTGGAATGACCCCAAACAAATAGTCCAAGCCTACACTGTTCAGTGAGTGTAAAGGACTGAATCAGTATATCGGCCATCACAATATCAGCACTGATACTGTGATAGTTGGATCCCAAGATATCTTTTTTAAGTTTTTGGCTTCTT
>OMLB01027969.1:0-15848 GCA_900302555.1 Myripristis jacobus | reverse complement strand
GCTGATTTTTTAAAAATAGGTTTGATCTTTTCCTATTATTGGGGTTTTTTGGGGGGGAGCAGGTTGTTTGTTTTGTTTCTTTCTTCAAATTTTTTATAATTTCTTACTGTTTTCTGTGCATGCAAATCTTGTCACTTAATTATACTCATTGCAGATCATATTGCACATCAACTTTTCCCCCATGTTTTTAAAAGAAATCAAGTGAATTTGTTAAGGTTTACAAGAAAAATGCAAACAAAAAATGTCTGATGTCAATCCAGCATCAATGATCTGATCATTTTTTTAATTAATGCTTTCATTTTGAGTTTATAAATATAGTTTTCCTGTATTTTTTCAGTGTTTCTTTTCTAATTTTCTGATTGCTTGTGGGGGTCCCTATATTGAGAAAAGCAGGGCCCTAGACACTGTGTCTGATCTGTCCAGTGGGCGCAACAGCTCTGATGTAAATAATTTGCTGTATGCGATGCAAAGTTATTTCTTTAGTTATTAATTCCTACACCAGAAATATCTTATAAAATTGAAAGCGTTTGTTTGGGGACGATGCGTAATTGGGAGCAGAGGGTTACAGCAAAAACCTCAGTCTACTTTCAACACAGTGATGAAAATACTCTTTTCTCTGGCTTCTGATATGCTATTAAAGGCTATATTTGTGTTACAATTGTTACAATATAAAAGGCACGGAACTTGACTAACTGTGGCTGTCAGTCTGGGTCGTGCTGGGTCCAGTCCCTGCTGTACATAGTCCTGCAGCCATGCTCCGATATCCCCCTTTAGTTGAGGTGAACCCCCCACCTTTAAATTCTGGATTGGCCCCTGGATTTTCCTTACTGGTTGGCAACACTGGCATGGCTACTTCACTCCAAGAATGGCAGAGAGCCGTTTTGTCAGGAAGAATCTCCCATGTAACTTCAGAGACAAATGAGTCAGAGATAAGCAAGAGCAAACCTCTACAACCAATAAAAAAACAACTAAGTTGTAACTGCGTAAGAAAAAACTATGAGAGTAACTGAGTGACACCATTGGTGAATAAATTGCTAATTTGGGCCAGCCTTTTCAAACCATGTTCCCTGACAATAGAATGACTGTGGGAAGAACAACACTATATGCCTTACCACGTTTGGGATCTCACTTTATTTAAAATGACTTCTATAATGAGAGAATTATCATGAGAAGCTGGAATAATCAGGCTTTTAGAAAGAGTCTTGATCATACATAACCAGGTAGATTTCCATATTTGATGATAGAGATGTGCTAATTTGGGCTCGTATTTTTGGGGGCACTGCCAAGGACACTGGACAAAACACAGCCAACTCAGTGAATGTTGACTGATATAGGCTTGTGCAGAACTTCATATTTTAGCAAAGTGTTTATGAAAGTGAAATCTGGTCTTTAACAGGGCAAAAACTAAACAAGGCACTTTTGTCCACATTTGAATTTCTTTTTCCAGATTTTACAATTAAAAGTATTTCAATGGAAGGGTTGCACTGAAAGGAAGATGTCACTGTCATTCTTCAACTTACAGTCCACACAGTACCCTAATTAATAACTTAATTTAATTTCATAGAATTTGTAAAGGTTGCTTTACATGTACACTGCAGCAGAAATGAGGTTGTAGAAAACTTTTTGCAGCACCGAACAGGGCTTCCAAGGTATTCAAAACAAAAGAAAGAATAACAGACTTTACACAACTAATCTGACCTCCAAAAATGGAGGTCAGATTAGTTTTACATTCTGGTTATTAGGATATATATATAAAAAAATTCTCATCTCATCTTCAACCGCTTATCTGGCGGTTAAGGGTATAGTGAAACTAAAATTAGTTTTCTACTTTTTCATGCAAAAGGACATAGAATCATTGTGATGTAAGCTATACACCTGCAGCCAGTTAAGTTAGAGGACAGGATCTTTTACAGGAAAAAGCGAGAATTAATGTTTTTTGGTAACATAATCAGTGTTAGTTGCTTGGGTGGTGACTGCTTTTGGATGAAATTCCGCTTTACGTTTGCTGTGGTAAAATTGCTGAGTGGGAGTACAGACATGTAACATTATGACATCATCCATTCGTTCAATATCTGGAATATACAGATGCAAAGATGGGATCAGTTTTTCACCAAGTAGTTAAAATAGGTTTTGCCTGCACTAAACTGGTTTGTTTTAATTTCATATCAGTATTTTTGTTAGGATACATGTGACCTCTCTTAAGTGATGGATATTTATTAACCAAACTAATGTTTATTTAATAACTGGATATGTGAAGGTATATATCACATCTATTTATTATTAAATCTGTTTTCTATGATGTCTCTCTAACACTCTAAACAAATAGTTTGTTAAGGAACCTTGATCTGAAAGGTTCTTTGTGGAATCAGAAGTGGTCCTCTCAAAGCACCACAATAAGGAACAATTTTCAATTTCAGTTAGCACCCTTTTTCCATTCTCCATGTACCTTTTCTCTTCTCTCTTCTTTGAAGAACCATTGTTGGTTCCTAAAACAACTTTTTTGGTGGGTCCTTTGGGGACTCCTTGAAGAATCATTTCTTCTGGTTCTTTAAAGAACCACAGTTTTTATGGCTCTTTGAGGCACCTTTAAAAGATGTAGAAAAACAAAATCCTGATGTAGAAGTTTCTTTGTGGAACCATAAATGGTTCTCCTATGGCATCACACTGAAAAACAATTTTTGGTTCCATTCGGCTCCTTTGTTTTTCTGTCCAGTGTAGTCCACAACTGTGTATAGAGGCTGGTAGTTATAGCTAGCCCTCAGGTCCATTCCACATGGAGGTGTGTTACCAGTCAATATGAAGGTCCAATGCTTTAGATTTAATCATGCACCGTCTTACCTCTGGCTCATACAATGGCCGTCTGGAGCATTTTTTTTTTTTAATCTTAATAGCTGGTTAAAAAAGGGAGGCACACCACGGACCGTTGTCATCCTAAGTTTTTACCAATGAACAACAAAGAAGTTGCTGAAGTTGGCTAGTGAACCATAAATTATGACATGATACTGCCGTGGGTTATGGCCATGCAAAAGCCTCTTCTGGCATGTAAATGAAAATGAAGGTTTTGATGAATCCCTTTGTGTACAATTACTTTCCTAATTGATGGATCAATTCTGTAACAAAATATTACTCATAACAAAGAGTGAGGCTCTGCTTTGTCATAACGTTTTCAAAGAAAATTTGTTTGAGTTTTATATATAGAAACTAACTGCAGCACAGGCTATTGGTCATGTTTTATAAATCAAACTTTAATTACAGGCTGTTGGTAAACACATCACTGTTGTTTAGGAGTCTTCAAACTGATAAGCTGTAAATGCTCACACAATGTCTTGACTTACCCAAGGATTTTGTATATTGCATCTGAGGCATGTTCAGTGATCTTAGTGGGTGAATCCCTCCATAAATCGGCCTGCCCCAAGTTTCTTCCATTTTTTCCCTAATAAGTTTTAGGGGATGTTCCTCCTTGTCCTCATGTAGGGTTTAAAGTTGGTGTTGCAGGCAAATGGTGGCTTCCAAATCAGTGTTTTTTGGGGCATTCTCATTGTTAATTTAGTGATATCCTGCAGTCTAGATAAATTGGCAATTGTATCTTACATGCCCATCTCCAGAAATGTCAGTGTGTAGGGCAATGCAAGACCCCAATATTGGTGTTGGGCATGACCCAACACGGAAGTACCATATTGCATAATGCAGTATGGTACGATGTAATACATCACTGACATGAGGCCCTGTGAAAGCAACAATGACTCAAGACTGCAGCCTTCCTAGTTAGCTCAATTTTTGAAAACCAAGATGAGCCTAGAATCAGTAAGAATTATGCTCCAAAATAAAAAAGGCACTGGATAGAAAGTATGAATAACTGCATGCTGATTACAGGTTCATATCCTGTGAGGGACCTGATGGTGTGGAAGCCCCCAAATTTGTTATTTGCCTGGAAATTTAAGCTCTGTTTATCTGTGAAACCCTTGAATCTGAAAAGGCATCTCATGTCTAATCATCATGTTGAAAGAGGGAGGGAATTTTTTTCCCTTGGTTTTTCTGACAACCTCACTTCACAAAATATTTCATGGGTCTTATGATGATATTTGGGTCCTAGTTTAAAAAAGTTTGCAAACCCCTGGATTAGATGCACTTTATTAATCCCCAGGAGGGGAAACTGAGTAAACTGGGTATAGGAGCCTAGTGTGTCTATTCTAATGGTCAGTCTATAGTATGTGAAGGTCTGTGCTAATGCTTAGTCTACACTATGTGGAGGTCTCCTATCAGTGTCAGACAGACTGGAGCCGCTGACTGGAATGTTGAATGTTGGCAGAGTTGTGATGGATGAAGCATTTACCAGTGCAGCTGTACAAAATGGACTCTTTACTACCATTTTCTACCACAATACTACCAATACACTCATGTTACAACAGATTAACAGCCATACTCTTATCAAAAGTCTTATACTACATTAGATTTGCAGCCATACTTTAATTGAAGTGCCAAAAGAGCAACACATTTATAGCCACAGTCCTCCCTCACAAATATGGAATATGGAATTCTGGCCTTTGAACAGCTATACCAGTTGAACCTATTCAAATATTCTGTCATGGCAAGGCATATTTCGCTCTCAAATAATCTTTCAATTATTTCAGTGTTTTCCATTGAAAAATAATTGAGATCTTTTCCTATTAATTTTACTAAGCAAACACTTACTCAAATCATAACACAAAGGACAATATGAAGCAAAATGCTTTTTATTTTCTAATTATTTTTGCCAACATAAATAGCAAAGCCAATCCATTTTATTAGTAACAAAATAATGTACAGTTTCCACATGTACCACATGTTCAGGACCAGATCTGAGCACATAAAGAAATAAATTACCACACAAATTTTGTCATGTTGAAAGCTGTAATGATAGCACATAACATAATGATAAAATAGAGTGTTAGAGTGTACAGAATTGAAGACACTGAGCTGTCAATATGTCTGTCTATTGATAAGTCCTTATCTAGAATCCACACTGGTATGTTGATGGCAGGAGGAGAGGAAAGAAAGAGGTTGAGTTAATATCTTTGTCCTGATGAGGACTAACAAGGTCTGACTCTGGCCTCAGGTGAAGACAAGAGCACAGATGATTAGCAAGAGAGCTGACACAGATGACCCAGAAATGACTGGGACTCCCTCACTCTTAAACACACACTCCGACACACACATACATGCACACTCCTATGAAAGGGCAGATATTCAAATTCCTTGTCGGGGGGGACAAGAGAGAAAAATTTCCCTTCAGCAATTCTCGGGGAGAGGAGGGCCACCAAAAGTGATGGCCAAAGCACCCCCTATTTGCCACATTTTCACCATCAGCAATCTGCTTCTGCATGTTATCGGCCTGCTGTAGACCTGTCAGTATCTGGCTCATCACCAATATCACTGAACTAACAGCCCAACAAAAGCAGAGAGAAACTATGTTCAGAAATGATGCCATACTTTTACAGGTTTGTGATCAAAAGCTGTGTGCAAACACTCCTGATTGCTCACATATTTTTTTCTGGGTTGAGCCAATTTCTTTCTAATGCATATAGAGGAAATCACCATTACCACTATATACAAGATAATTGATGAGAGTCAAACTGTTCAAATGATTAAGAGTTATATTGACAGCAGGGTTTTTTCTTCCTATCATCTATCTATCTATCTATCTATCTGAATGGCCAGTACACTTTGTGTGTTTTTTTATAATTACAATAAGTGTGGAATAAATTTGCCATTTACATTTATGTATTCATGTATTCAGTAAATTTGTGTCACTTGTCTAATTAGTAGCTTTATGAGAAAATAAAGCTCAAGATGACTACAGTTCTAAAAGCACATGAAATACTGAATTGAATCACTTAACTACATCAAAATATTTATTTATTTAGTGTCTCTCAAACCAAAATATAGACAATGTCTGTCACTTCATTTTTGTTTGAATTCTATCTTTGTAGAGTGACTACTTACTAGAGGTGGGCAAGCCACCACAAACTCTGATCAAGTAGAGTTTGCTCCATGCACACACACACACACGCACGCACGCAGGCACGCACGCACGCACGCACACACACACACACACACACACACACACACACGCACACACACACACACACGAGAGAGTCGGAATCAAAATAGGAAGTTCAGTGGACCAAACCACTGTGTAGCATGTAAGTGGTGTGTGTCAGTCTTTCAAAAATTAAAAATACATTGTTTTCTGTTTATAATTAATACAAGTGCTTCCAAAACATGTTGTATGATTAAGAATTATATAGTTTTGTTTCCAGTGGAGTTTTGGGGGATTTGAAGTGTCCGAGTAATACCATATCACTGATTCTTAGAGAGCATTTTAAAGTGCTCCATATGTTTGGTGCCCAGATAAAAGAAGTTTTTACCAGTTCAGCTGTAGAAAGTGGGGCATATGTGAAAGCCCGACTAGACCAAGTCAGACAGGAACCAAGGACCATATTACAGACGCCTGCTGTCTAAAGTCTTGAGATAAGAAGAGTCTAAGATATGACTTTTCCAACCCAGTCGTCACAATAAAATGTTGCCATTTTATGTTTCTGCCAACCAACAAACACCAGGAAATGTCACTGGTTCTGAACCAAAAAATACATTGCATATCAACATTTAGACTTGTGGCCAGTGTGGTGGAGCCTGCATCAACGTCACATGACTGAGACCATTCACGCATGCATGAACACTAGATAATGTTGTTAGCTACTTTGTTAGCTACCAAAATGGCTTGGTTAAGATTAGGAAAATGTTATTAAGGTTAAGGAAAGGTCTTTATGAAATGTTAGCAGACATTTGCTAATATTAACTAGCTAATGTTACTTAAAAATAAACACAACTCTTGCTTGACACAAGACCGAGCACCGGTCTGCAGAAGCACCATCCAACCCCACCTGCCTCCTAACCCAGTGGTTTTTGTTCTCTTTATACTCTGTAAGAAACCTCGAAAATATTTCAGCGTGTCCTTGGTTTGCAGAAATGTAAAATGCTGACATTTTTTTCCTGGCTAATGGGCTGGATTTTTTCCTGTTAGCTATTACAGAGGCAAATCCAAACTAACTTTAACAATCCTGTCTTCTTGTAATTCATCCTATCTTATCTCAGGCTAGAAAATCCTAAATACTCAAACCAGCATTAGTTATCAACTTTTATGTCTATTACCTAGCAAACTACTTTTGTCATCTTGCAGAACTAAACATTATACTGTAGTTGTCAGTTTTTCTCAAACAAACATTTGACTAGCTTGTAGTCTCCCAACTAACAAAATACTAGTGTAAGAACGTTTTGTTGGTTCAATGTCAGATTTCTAGATTAAACTTAACCTTTGAAACCCTGTGAAACCTAAGCTTGCTTTTTTCAATAAGATAGGGAAACTGATGATGCGCAATTCAGCAAGGAATGACCCATCTATTAGCATGAAACTTGTAAAAAGTTACAAGAAAACAATTACCAAGAAATAATAAAATAAATCAGAAAATCAGAAATCAGAAACAGCTCTCACAATATCTGTTAAAATTCATTCTACCAAGGCCTGAATAAATAAATATTTGATTGGCTACAGAGATGGTAATTGATATGAACATGGTTATGACTCATCATGTTAGCTCAGCTCTGCTGGCCAGTGTCCCACCATTGCTGCTGATCCTACTGTCTCCATTTGGGTCTGCTAGATCAGAGCAGTGCATACTTTCATGAGAAATGAGACTCATAAGTGTCTATTGGCAAATTTTTAAATGACTATATTCATTAACTGAAAGACTTGCTCAAAGATATATTCATTTAACACAGAGTCACTTTGTCTCTAAGTCATCAGAACATAATGTTTTATCACTCACATGAAGCTGAAAATAAGACTGAATGTTTCCTCTTCCCCAATATTTTCCCATCAGAACTTTGTAGCTCTGCAGCTCACAATAATTTGTCTGCACTTGTCATTTGATTGTGTCATTTGTTTTATGTGGGCATTTGTAAGCGCTGTGATTGCCCAAAACTCCAAACACTGTCTCGCCAGCAAATTTTGGTGTAAAAAACAAGCTAAAGAAGTTGTTTGAGCACTCATAAAGCTGTAAACCACCAGAACTGCTCTGTATTTGTTTATTTAGAGCTGGAAAAGAAAAAATCTGACTGTTCCATCATCAACTTCAGCCAGACCACCATCCAGGGGCACAGTGGGCCAGTGACACCCCTGACAGTAACATGCTGGAGGCCTTGAATTGAAGCAGACTTCTATGGCAACAATGCATGCCAGTTCTAGTGAAAACATCAACATGATATCCATCTGTAACAGCCATGGTGTTCTTTTCGTGTTTTGAATGTATTCAGCATCTTTAAAGCTGACCACTTTCACACCACAGCAGTATAGCTGTCAAGCCATGTCTAGTTTTGTTTTGCTAGGTTTGTGCAATGTTTGAGGCATTTTACTCCCAGTGCCACAGAATAGGGTTTTTCATGTAATAGGAGCTTCACATGGAGGGCTCTAGTTTCGCAGACCTGGCGAGGCGGGGGCGTAGTGCAGATGCGCTTCGCCAACTGGGAGTGGCCAGGCGGATTTTGCAAGTTTGGCACACCGTGCGCGGTGGCCCAAGTACTCCGCCGTCCCTCCTACCGGCGGAAGGGAGGAGAGAAGGCTTGGTGTGGGTTTGACAAAGCTGATTCACTTTAACCCAATCAAATGAGCCCCTGCCCTCGCCTTTAAAATGCACTGCCTCAGGCGGAGCGGAGTCCAGCGCGGAGTGGAGTCCGGCGCGCAGTGAGGACACGTCACCAAAACCTCACAGGCAGGCTTCTGGAATGTCAGGCACATGAACAATGCAATAAATACCGACAAAAAACACTATTCAATGCTACGATCACAATCAACACATACATATATCTCCATATCAACTGTCCCGTCACAACTGATGTCAGATCAAAGGAGATTGGTACCGTTTGTGCTGATTGTGAGGTTTTGGTGACGTGTGCGCACTGCACGCCGGTCAGCCAAACTTCCACTACACCAGCCTCGCTCCGCCTTGCGCTGGAAGTAGACGTGGTTTCAGATGGCGAGCTTCGAGCGCACCTCGGCGAAGCCTTTTGGCATGAAACTGTCACTACGCCAAGCTGAATCTGTCGACACCTCCCCCTGCTGCGCTGTCACTCCCATCTCGGCGCACCTCGGTCTGCGAAACTAGCAAACCATCCGCCCCTCACGTTGCGCTGGTCCAAACTAGCTCTGCGTGGGGTTCACCTCACTGCGCCACCCTCCACTGTGCCGGGAAACTAGAGCCCGGAGACACTATCTGTCTCAAGACCCACCATGTATTTTCGGAAGCAAAATAAAGTAATAAACTATGAAGTTTTCAGTGCATTTATAGCCATCATTGTGGTGAATCCTATTGATCCTCCAATATTTATTTGCAAAGGCAGTTTAGTTTGGTAATACATATACGAAATATCAACATTTTACACACATTTGTTTTAGCTGTATTTTAGCTGTTTTAGATGACAACATCACATTTATAATTTTCAAAAAACTTCCCGCTGCATGTCTTACTTACAAAGGCACTGGTAGTTCATGTGACATTTGGGAGTGAGAAACATGATTCCCATGTGTGAGAGAAACGTGTGTGTGTGTGTGTGTGTGTGTGTGTGTGTGTGTGTGTGTAGCAAACTCTACTTGATCAGAGTTTGTGGTGGCTTGGCCACCTCTAGTAAGTTGTCACTCTGCAAAGATAGAACTCAAACAAAAATGAAGTGACAGACATTGTCTATATTTTGGTTTGAGAGACACTAAATAAATAAATATTTTGATGTAGTTAAGTGATTCAATTCAGTATTTCATGTGCTTTTTGGAACTGTATTCATCTTGAGATTTATGTTCTCATAAAGCTACTTAGACAAGTGACACATTTACCGAATACATGAATACATGGGGGGGGCAGTTGAGAAAAATGAATTTGAGGGTAACAGAAGGGTTAAGCTAATATGCCCCCATGGACACGGTTCCTGTCTATTTCCAGTATATTGCAGGAGATATTTTATGACAAAGGGTTGTAATTGACTTTTTGTCTTCTGACCTGACACCACTGGAGCTTATCACAGTGTTGGTGAAAAGCACTTAGTACCTTTACATGCACACAAGAAATCAGATTATTGAGAGCAACCATGTTATAGCAGGAAATCAGGTAAAGCTGCAACAAGCCGATTACTCAAAACTACCATATATACATGTGCCCCCAGTAATGAGGTTTCCCCCCACCCCTGACCTTCCTGCTGCTAACAGTGCTGCTGCAGTCGACTCACAGCCAGCAGAGAGCAATGGTCAGCAGCAGCCAGTCACACACTGCTGGGTTTTTTGTTTGTTTGTTTACATGGCATTTGAGAACTGTGTGAGCGTTTGTAGTCTGTGCACACACTGAGCCCAACACTCAAACACCAGACAGCAGAGTCAAGATTTTATTTATTCTAACAAAGCACAGATAATCATGGAGGCAATCAGGTTTTTGTTATCTGACCAGTGGCAGTTCACTCTCAGACAGTTGCTGGTGGCCAAACCAATGTTTTGGGATAGTACCATGGATTTAGTGACACCTTGCAGTCTATATAACCTGGGGATGAGTTGGCGACAGCACAACATTTTTGCAAACATTCTCAGCCCATTTCTCCTCAACAGGCCCCAGTGTTGTCTTCACTAGCAGTGGAAATTAACTGCAAAAAACAGACGCACAAAGGGCTCTAGCAGACCAATCAATAATTGAAGTCTTGTGTCATCCTGCACACAGTTACATCCAGTCACCAATGGGGCAGCACTTTAATTCACCATTGGTATAAATGGTCTGTCTCCATGTTAGCTCTATGGTGGACTGGAGAGCTGCCCGGGGCACTTATCTGCCTACCACCAAATGCATGCTCAGACATGCAGGAGTAGGTGAATATAAAACAAAGAGAGAAAGAAAGAATGAATGAATGAGTGTGCTACTGTAGCAGATGAAGGACTCTGTTTAGCGCAGATGATCAGATGTGATCAGATGACAGCAGACAAACACACACCGTGGCTCCTTATAGCAGACTCTAAATACAACAGAGAAAAAGCTGTAGCAATCACTTCACTGAAGGTTTCACATCCTAAATTCATACAACCACTACAGCAACAATAGCAACTGGTATAAGATTTACATATCATCCCAAAATACAGACTTACTAATTACCTGGTATCATTCACCTGCTGTGTTGACTTACAGTGACTGACACAGCGTGCAGTCTGATGCTGCTTGCTGGTTGAATATAGTTTTTTATGCTTAAGAGCAAGCAGTCATTCATTAGCCGACATGGAAAGTCATGGAAATGTAGGTGCTGCCATTTCTGCTTGTTGCTGCTGCAGCTGGGGACAGTGCAGTGACTTTTGCGGCTGCTCTGCATCCTGCTGAGTGCTGTGAATATTAATGAGTGTGTGAGTCTTCCCTGCCACGCTACATCCATTACTCACTACATTACATTATTTATAAAATCAAATGTATAAAATGACTGCATGTGCATTAGAGCAAAATGTATGATTGTGTGTGTTAAAATATGTGGATGTAAGAATGAAAATGTATGTGAGAGTGAAAATCTATGTTTTTGAAAGAATATATGTATATGAGAGGGCCAGATTGGATTCTGTCTTGAGTGATCCCTCAGACTGTTAAATCTGACTGAATGAAACTGACAGTCTTTTTTCTTACATTACAGTCGTGTTTTTGAACAAATTAAACAGAACATAGCCAGTTCATTTTAACCTGGCAAGCTGGCTAGAAAGTAATAAATGCATTATATCCTGAAACGTTTTTCATTAGAACATGCTTTTTTGTTTTTTCACTGCTCGCCAGCAAATCTGAGTGATGTTGTACACATCACATAACCTCTTTGATTGTAAGGCGTGCTTTGCTTCCTTCTTACCAATGTTTTCTTGCAACATTATGTCATGTTTTGGTTTTGAACAAATTAAACTGAACATAGCCACAATAATTTTAACCTGGAAGGCTGGCTAGGAAGTAATGAAGGTATTCTTAATTTTAAACAAAATGTCTTTCATTAGAACAAGCTTGAACGAGCTTGAACGAGCTAGACTTCTTGCGATTTGCTTGCTAGCTAACATGAGCAGGATTGCTAACATCATGTATAAATTATAAAGGCTACCTTTGCCTGTTGATTTAATATTTGAATGCATAACATATTAAATGTCCAAATTGCCCCAAATAGTTCCAGGCTAAGCATGTGCTTTCTAGCTATGTTGAATTGTATTTTTATACATCATATTTGTTGGATAATTGGATAATTTGCATATTTGGATAAAATTACATTTATTGTGTGGTTTATAAATAGGTACATAAGATACATATAACATACCTATATAATATCTTCTCTCCTATATTAAAAAAATATAGATATATTTTCAGGGACATTACTGAAATATTTTGTAGCAACCTCTGCTGCACCTGGACCTTCTACCTCATGAGATAGTCTTGTGTCCCAGTCCAGTGAAACAGACTGTCAGTCGCTGATGGGACTGTTACTGAAGGAAAATCATCAGAGACTTCAGGGACATCTACTTGCTCCCCTGATGTGATTGTGTCTGCAGAGGTCATGGGAGTGTTTTGGGGCTTCAAACAAAAACTTGTTAAGGGCCAACAAAATCTTAGCACCAGCCCAACTTCAACAGCTCACAGCACATATACGAGGAAAAGAAGAAACCAGTCAAAGGGACTATCTGTAGATCTCTGAGATGGAATTATGTTGAGGCATAGATTTGGGGAATTAAAAAAAAACAAAAAAAAAACAATCACAATCTTCCATTGCAAAATGGAAGAATTTGGGAACCACCACAAAAACGGCCAGCAACACTCTTTGGATATTCAATAGAATGTCAATTGATACATGAATTCAATATCAACAAAAAATAATAATTTATATGATAAAAGGTTCAAAATATTCAAAGAACTGACACCGCCCACCAGGGGTGCACAGATACACCCACCCACCCTCTGATTGGTTATAAAATTTACTGTTTCTCCTTTGGGCTTGACATACGCTTTCAGCAGCCATAACTTTAACCATGTGGGCATGTCTTTCCCAGAACTGTGGTAGGTTTCATAATGACACAGAGGGCATCCAGCAATAAGGTCAGCTAGGCTATGTCAATAGATATGTTAATATGTTGTTGAAATCTAATTTATAACTTACTGATACTCTACTGACCTCTTGATGATGTTTAACTTCTACATCAATTGACATCATGTTGAATATCTATAGAGGGCTATCAAAAGAAAGTGTGACTGAAGGGCCTTGGTCAGGGATGTGACCGAGAGCCCAGTGGCCACTGTAATGGAGCCTCAGAGTTCCTGTGCAGAGATGGAAGAACCTACCATCTCTGCAGGGCTCTATCAATCATGCCTTTATGGTAGAGTCGCTAGATGGAAGCCACTCCTGAGGAAAAGGGATATGAAAGCCCGCCTGGAGTTTGTGGGCACTTTAAAGACACTTAAAAACAGCAGTTAAAGGACTCTAAGAGCATGAGGGGAAAGATTCTCAGGGGTTATGAGGCAAAAACTGAACTCTTTGGTCTGAATGCCAAAGGCTACATCTGTTAATAACAGGTACCGCTCGTCACCTGGCAAATACCATCCCCACAGTCAAGTATGGTGGTGGTAGCATCATGCTATGGGAATGCTTCTCAGGGGCAGAGACTAGTCAGGACTGAGGGAATAACAAACAGAGCCAAATACAGAGAGGTACTTGCAAAAAAACAGCTCCAGATTGCATATGACCTCAGACTGGAGTGAAAGTTCACCTTTCAGCACAACAGTAATCCAAAGCACAGAGCCAAGACAATGCTGGAGTTGCTTCAGGACAAGGCTCTGAAAGTCCTTGAGGGTCTAAGCCAAAGCCTACACTTTAACCCCACTGACAAGCTGTGGAGAGACCTGAAGATCATGGTTCCCCAATGTTCCCCATCCTATTCGAAAGAGCATGAGAGGCTCCACAAGGAAGACCCAAATCCAGCTATCGAAAGTCATTTGAGGCATATCCAAGAAGCTTTAGTCAAAGCGAAAGCCACATGCTGAATGCTGAATAAAGGGTCTGAATGCTTATATAAATCATAAATGAGTTGTTTGATTCCTATTTAATTTGCAAAAGATTTCATAAATTTGACAATGTACAATGTTTTTGCTTTTGTTATCATGGGGTGCTGACTGTAGACTGATAGATGTATGTTTTGTCATAAATCTATCTTAAAATAACAGCTTCAGCATCAGTTTAACGTTACACTGACATGCAATGAGTAGAGCAGTGTCTCTGTCATGGCCGCTCTGCATCCTGAAAGTCTGTTCCTGCACTGTGGAAGTTTGGTGGAGCAGGTCCGTTGATGGAGGAAGCAAGGAAGATTAAAAAAAAAAAAAAAAAAAAAAAAAAAGAGAGTGACCGAGCAGAGCAAGAGACTGGAATAAAAGTTGGACTGGCTTTTAGTCGCTGAGGAGAGCCTCATTAAGTCAGAGGCTACAAGAGAGACGCTGAGCTCACATCCCTACTGTTGGACTGGTAGGTGATATTAGCTGGCTTGCTGTGCCTTGTGTTGTGGCAGTTGCTTTATGTTTGGCTGTTGTTGCAAAGTTGTTGAGTTTTTGATCATAAAGAAAAACTAGCAAGTCAACAACTTTGCTAACACAGCCAAACATGAAGAAGCATGTCATGCTAAAACTAGCATGTTACTATTCTGAGTTGCTCTGTTTGGCTGCGTTGGCAAAGTTGTCAACTCCCTAGTTTTTGTTCTAAACCAAGTCGGCTCATTTCAACAGAAGAATTTAGCTAACTAGCTGTCCCACCAGGTGTTAGCAGCATGTTGTCTCTGGTTCAGGTTAGCTAAGCTAAGCATGCTAACAGTACTGTCCTGAGTTTTGTGTATGATGCTTAACGGAAACTTTGACTGCTGCACACAAAAAATAATCTCTGAGCATATATTTTTACTTCAAAACATACGTTTTCAAGACAAAAATTGTGTCGCCAATGTTTGTTTGTAGTAAGCATGTAGATCAGAAATCTGGGATTACAGGTTTTTCCAGGTTTTTCCAGGTTCTAGTTTCACCCTGACATTGCCGTTGTGCACTAAATTTCATGTTTTGTATATCTGTAGCTATAGGGGTGGCTAGTGCTACGTCATAAATCACTTCTGGGGCCAAACGGGTCCATCCGATGGTAAACAGCAATGGTAGCAGCCTATCTTTACCGCTGGATTGTAAAACGCCTGGTAAGGCTACGAAGACATGGAATGCACCGTTTGAAAGGCAACGCTGTGAAGATTCATCCACATTTTAAGTATATCGAACTTTGACTTCTCACTTTATGAACTCCAAAGTACAACGCAACCAAGCAGGGCCCTGGGTTATTTAAACTAACGTGAGCCACACAACACCGGCCGGCATGAATGTAAACAGCAATGGCAGCCGCTAAAGAGCCAGTCACCTTTTTTACAGTGACTTCATATTTTGCCAGTTTCCCGAATTCGGTAAAAAAAAAAAAAAAAAAAAAAAAAGGGACTGAACTCGTACAACTCCAACAGAGTTGTAAATGTTAGCATAATGGCAGGTGGCAGCCTGAAAGGGAAAGTCCAGTTTTCCATGAAAAAAAAAGAGTATGAGGTTGAGGTGAGAATTAATTAACTTAAGGATGTCAGCAATAAAGCTAATGTTACTGTACCTGGGTAACGTTAATTATTGTTTAATTGTTTATGTTAGTAAGTAAAGTGTATCAGAATAAGTACCATGGTTAGTTGACAACGTAACAGACAACTGTGCAGTGTAGTAGTT